>JAVSBS010001866.1:50252-61039 GCA_033124195.1 Coracias cyanogaster | reverse complement strand
TGCTAGGAGAAAGGTTGGACTTGATGACCCTGGAGGTCCTTTCCAACCATAATGATTCTGTGATTCTGTGATAAAAAAGCAATTGTGCAGTTGAAGAAACAGGCAAGTCCAGGGCAGTAAGAATGAGGGGAACCGGGTAACTTTGGCTGAGTTTGAATGATGCCTCTTCGTGCTGCTTTACACGAACATCTGCTGTGGATGGACATGCAGGAAAAAAATAAAATGATGGCCTTTAAAAGGGAAAGGCTTCAAATTCACATGTAGCCCAGAGCTACCTGCTTGGCACAGTCTGTCGTGAGTGGTGCTTTGAGTGCCCCGGGGCTCGGAGGCAAAATACGGTGTCGTTGGTCTTAGTTGTATCAGGGATCCTACAAAGTAGGAGTATCAGATGGCTCGCCCATCTCTCTGGATATTGATTAGCTGCTGTTGGGTTAGATGTTTAATTAGTGTTCACCGCCACGGCGTAGCGTGAGCAGAAAGACACCTTGAAGCGACGTTGATGTACACGCGGCAGGAATGTGATGCTTGGGTTAGTGATGACCTTTTCCAGTACTCTCTACCTAAAGAAATATTAAAACATAATAAAGCAGATGCTTGGCTGTAGAAATGGGATCTGACTTTGCATTAGCTGAGCATCTGGCGCGTTTTCTCCCTGCAACCTGTTGAGAAGCAAACTTTAGGGAGCAATTTATGCTAATCCCTTCTGCTGCTTGCCAGAGGCTTTTCGAGCCATTCTGTTGGCAAACGAGATGCACAGGGCAAAGTGTCCGGTTGAATTGGTCTGACAGTGAAAGGTAAAGCAGGGATCTTGGCTTCATCAGCTGGGATCAGCGTGATCAAAGATGACACTGATGCATGTTGGAACCCAAGTCCTGGAGCACGACGCTCTTGGAGCAGCGCGCAGCAGAATCGCTTCAGTGCAGACCTCGGCGCCGCGGTCTCCGCTCTTGGATCAGGGATGACGGTCAGTGACCTCCGGTCTCACCCAACCCTCTTTTGGGGCATCATTTGCTCTCGTCACGTCGCTTGCTTGTTGGATTTGGTGGAGCAGCTCGGGGCAGGGTGGTGTTGGAACCTCACCCGAAGCGCTCGGCGGTGTCTCAATACTAACCGCGTAAACGGGGATTTCATTCCACTGGTTATCTGGCAGATGCAGAGGGTTGTTATTGCTTTCAGGAATTAAGTAATCCTAAAGGTTAAGCCTGCAGGGTGTTCTCAGCCCTGCAAGAATTAATATGGTGACATTTAACTGCTATTGAAGAAAAAGTTTTCTTCTCCCCCCAAACCCCCCTTGCTTCTTACTTGACAAAAGGCAGTAGTTGGCTTTGCACGCTGGCGCAGCAGTGGCTAGTTAAAATAGATCACGCTGTCCCTCTCGTTTCTTAGGCTAATGCAGAGCAGATTATGTCTCTCTCTGCTACCCCAGCATGGCAACAGTTGGCACGTGCTGACTTTTTAACGGCCACTATATCAACTCTTCTCTTTGGAGCCCTTTCCCTCCCAGCTGCAGAGAGGTGGGATCCTCAGCAGGTGCCCGCTGGCACATCTCCGCTGAGGAGGGTACCGTTCTGTATTGCTCGTTGATTTGGGACTCTTCGCTAGCTTAGATCCCCTGCCCATGGGAAAGTCTCTGTTGGATTCCTCAAAGCTGGACAGCTTGGGGTATAAAAACTGGATGCGGTTTCATTGATTTATTGCGTTTCCTGGTGTAGAGAAGGGAGGGGAGGGATGGACTAGAATCAATGGCTATTTATAGGGGTGTCCATGCACGGGCGTCGTTTTGCTGCTCCAGTCAGAGCTGGTCCTGTGATTTCTGGTAGTTTGTTGAACTTTTTACGTGTCTGGCTTTTTTAGAAGTAAGTCTTTACCTACTTTATATGCTTCCTCTTCAAAGTGCCTCCTTCAAGTGGGTTTTCTCCTGCCTTGTCTCTGGTTCTGTGGGCTCAAGGGGAATGCAGCTACCAAACCAATGCAGGAGCGTTAGAAATGAGAGAACAACCTCGGGTTTGGCTGGTTCCAAAGCCCTGTGAAGTCTTCTCCCATTATCTCTACTAAATTTGATCATGACTTTTCTCTTTTTCCCCCTCTCTGTTTTCTCCAGGACAATTAAGTACACATCTATTAATGTTATTTATGCTTTCTAGAATAATAAGTCCATTCACTGGAATAAATAACCACTCTCTAAAATTATGGTAACAAAAATAGCTGAATTAATGCACATTTTCCTACAATGGACATGGAAGACTATTGTCTTTTTTTATTGTATAAAAACAGATTAATAGACTTTGTTTCCTGTGGCTTTCGTAAGAACTCCTGAAGATTTTTTGTTTTAATTAAATACCGGGAACATAGAAACATTTTGAACCCAAGTTCACAATTTTATATGATACTAAAAGGGGGTCTTTCCTCCACTTCCTCTAAACCAGTTTCAATTATATCAGGTTATATGGAAAATAAACAAGCTATACAGTACTTAAGGTATATTATATATTGTATTTAGTGACACAATGCAGTTGCCTTTCTTGCGGAGCTCCCTGTACAACAGTCTACCTCTGTGAAAAGGTAACTTTACCTTTCAGTGTTGACCTCTGGGAAAAGATCCGGTCCAACAAAGTGCCTCAGATACATGGCTGCATTTTAAAAGCACCAATAACGCCGTGGATCTCGGCTGGCCCACCAGCTACGCAAGGAGAATTGAGATCTGAGATGGATCGCTATTGACAGTGGGGTACCCGAGGGGAAGGTGTTAGTGGTGTCTTTGTCAGCCCCTTTTTGGCCAATATCTACCTGGCTTTTGTACCCGGTTTTTTAAATTGTCATAGCTTCTTTCTCCTTATTATCTAAATCAAGTCCCTGGGGAGTCGCTTATCCCGGCTTTGATCCATTATGTTGTTTACTCTTGTTTCACAACCCATTAGGGATGCCCAAGGATGTAAAATAAGATATCCATCAGGCTAAATCTTATGAGCCACTTACTGCAGATGCAGCCTTGTCCTGATCCCCGTGGCAGGATTTCCGTGTCCTCATGGAGTCCTCCTTGTGCTACCAGAGCTCTGCTCTCTTGCTGTCGGCTGTTGGTGGGACCCAGTGGCTACTTCCATTACTGGTGTTGGGCACGTCTTGTCAAACCTCCACGCTTCAGCTTCTCACCTGTAAATAGAGATGGGCTTGATTTGTGAAGCCCATGGAGATCAACCAGGGTATAGACCCTATGTAGCTTCTGGGACTGGGATTCCAACCTTCGGCCTCCTGAAAGGCAACGCTTTGCTATGAACTGTTCTGTCTTCCTTCCAACTTCCAATGCATCCATTATATCCATCTTTGAGTGAAAACCCAACCTGCCCTTGGTGCCTACAAGTGACAGCTTCTGGTAGGAAGCAGTAGCCACGAAGCACAATCTAATTATTCAGATGTTGTGAGCAAATGTACAAACTGGAGTTCTCTTGGTTGATTTTAGAGAGATACATCAGACAAAAATTGCCAGTACTAACTCATGGCTACAACATAAGCTGGGTGGAAATATTGTACTTAGGTTGTAATAGCAATAACTGCTAAAAGTGTGTCTTAAGCAGCTTTTTCACCAGAGGTTTTGGTTTATCCCAGAAATGGGCAGAAAATAAAGCAGTCATGTGTCCCATTCCCAGCCCATGTGCTCTCTACAACTACCTGAAAGGAGGTTTTAGAGAGGTTAGTTACTCTCTCGTAACTAGAGAGGCTAGTTACTCCCAAGTAACTAGTGGTAGAACAAGAGGAGATGGCCTCAAGTTGCACCAGGGGAGGTTTAGATTGGATAGTAGGAAAAATTTCTTTGCTGAAAGAGTGGTCAAGCACTGGACCAGGCTGCCCAGGGCAGTGGTGGAGTCACCATCCCTGGAGGGGTTCAAAAAACGTGTAGATGTGGCGCTTAGGGACACGGTTTGGTGGTCATGGTAGTGGAGGGTTGACAGTTGGACTTGGTGATCTTAGAGGTCTTTTCCAACCTTAATGATTCCATGATTTTCCTTGTTTTCCAAGCATTGAGACTGGTTAAGAAATTGCAGGAATGAAGTTTTTACTCTTCATATTTTGTGCGTTTGGGTGAGTTAACTTTTCACGTGCCTTAAAACAACCGAAGGATTCAGGAGCTGGAGGAGATGCGTGCTTTTGAATCTGTGGAAGTCAAACCAAAATGCTCCTCCTCCTTAGAGAGGTGATGGAGGGCCTGACCCTGGAGATGCTCAAGGCCAGGCTTGGTGGGACTCTGAGCAACCTGATGTAGTTAGAGATGTCCCTGCTGACTGCAGGGATGTTGGACTAGATGACCTTGGAAGGTCCCTTCCAACCCAAACCATTCTATGATTCTGATCCTATGATTCCTCAGCATAGACAGGACTCGAGCAATTTTCAGTGCCAGGTATTTTTTGATGGTCCAGAAGCCTTTAGCCTTCAGTCTGTGTCCCGCATTACTCCTGGCCTCACCAGGTATAAGGGTGTTTCTTTGCATTGCTCTCTCAAAGCTCAACGTGACCACATGCTTCTCCACAGAGGTTCTGCTACAGAACTTGAGCTCGGAGCAGCTCCTCGGAGCTCCTCTGCCTCAGGCTCTGTGGCTTGATTCATCACTGGTACAAAACGGGGCACTCCTGACCTCCTGGGATAGCACTGGTAGGAAGGAGCTCCAGATTTGAGTTCTTAAATACAAGGTCATTCAGAATATACTGACAAGTGGAATCCAGAGCAAACACACGTTTATGGGAGGGGTGTGCTGAGTAGGTATTTTTTTGTATTCCTTCCCCTTTTAAAAGCAGAGCATTATTTAAAGTGTAAGCCCACAAAGCGGCAGGTTTTTTTTTTGTTTTGAACAAGGGCAGGCCACGGGCTGTAGCTGTTGTGAGAATTCAAACCGCGTTCACTAAGCTCCCGAAGTCCTAAGCCAGCTCTTTCCCAAAACATTTGCAACCAAACTGCTCCCTACAGCACTCGTGGATTCAATGACAGAAATTGTTAGAAGTGCCATAATATAATTTGTAAATGATGTTGATTTACTCATTCCAAAGCCTTTTGAAGTAAATAGATTGTGTTAATTTTCTCCAACTAGCTGCACATTCAGAATAACCATCGAAACACTCCATTTAAATATATATGCAATTAAACTAATGATGTTTTAGAACATCCTAAATAACAACACATCGCAAGGACAGCTGTCCATAGCCTTTATTTAGGTTCCCATTCTGCGCTGCTCCACGTTCTGCTGGTTTATTTTCCTTACAAATAGGAGTGGGTGAATTATTGACTTTCCTGCACGGCAAATGGCAGCAGCTGCCCCCAGCTCAAGGCTGGCGATTAAAAGAGGAGGGAAGCCCAGAAAGAAAGGCCATGGTGAAAATGAAGAGCTGTTCAGGGGGTAACCCTTTGGTGTAAAGCTGAAGGCTATCGGGATGGCGTAAAGGGACTGCAGGGGAAGGGAGAATTGGGCCCTGTAATATCCAATGTAATTATGCAAATTGAGAGTACCAAAAGGGCTTTTAATTGGGAATGCTGAGCAACATTTTAATAATGCCAGGTCGTGAATCTGCGTGGGAGTCAGTTCTATCAGAAGGCTTATTATGGGCTGAGAAAAAGAAACATGTCAAGACCTTTGCTGGAAGCATTTACGGGCGTTAATGTTGTTTCCTGTCGAGTATTTGCCAGGAAGGGATTTTCCTCGCGCAGTCGCAGTTTTCTTTCCGCGCACTGAAACCAGTTTCTAATGAGTTTCATCTCCTCAGTAAATAAATCTCCAAGTAAAACTAACTTCCAAGGTAGTGATTTCTGTTTTGAACCTTCTGTGAACTCATATAAACTCCCAACATCATTGTCACCTTTTAATTTTAATAATTACTGCCTCTGTTTGCCGCTAAACCTTCTGAGGTTCTTCCACTCAGCGCAGAAATCCACTAATATTCAGCTTGTTAGGATGTGAGACCCCTCATTAACTCAGAGTATTAAATGAAACACTTGAGTTAGTAACCAAATCGACAAAGAAACAGCTGACTCTCTCTATGATTAGGGACTTTGTCATCTCGTTCATGGATTAATTATATGGTCCATTATACCAAAATGTGTTTTTGATACCAAGACCAGTTTTGTTCTGAAGTTTTTGTACTTGCCAGCTGCTTTCATGTTCTTTATCTTTGTGTGAACAAGCACCAAATTATAGATTTGTTAACTCGAAGGACAAATTTAGAACGTGGTGTTGAATGTACATTATTTAAAATAAGTTCAAGGATAACTGTGTGTAGAAGAATCTTCAGAAGGGGAAGTCTGACATAGAGCTTCTCGGCCGTGATATGTCCGTGAAAAACAAACAAACAGGAATGCCCGGGAAAGTTGGTTTCAGTGCTGCACACGCTTGCGAGGAACAGATGTTCTGGGAGGAAAAGCCGTGGAGAGAACGTTGTAATTAATTCTACCGTAACTTCGGGAGGTTATCCCGCTCTGTTGAACACCATCCCCATCATCCCGAGTTATTTATATTTGTATTCTGAAAATGAATTGGGTTGTGGCTTTGAACCCTTGTATCAATCAAATGTCTCAACATGTTGGCATTGTAGAAACTCGGTGAGAAACAACCCTTGGCCCAGGAACTCTAAAATCAAAATAAAGATAAGAAAGAATCTCAGAAACATCACACGTGTTTTACAGGGCACGGAGAAGATCCAGAATGTGGATTTAAATATTGCAGAGATGAAATCAGAAGGCACTGGCAGGTGGCAGCTGTAGACCAAGGGGGCTGAAGGATGTTGAGCCCACAGAGGTGGATTTCGTTCTGGGAGCGGGACTGCGGACGTGAACATGTGACAGTGTGCTCTGCAGCTCGCGGCGTGACAGCGGTTTGGAAGAGCAGAATTGGGGGTGACAGTACTGAAGAAAGCAAAGAGGGTAAATATTTTGACGTGAAAAGGAAAATAGCAGGAAATTACTGGTTTCAAAGGCTCTGTTTTTACTACCAATTGATTTTGACTACAGGAAATGGGCAACCCTGTGCGGGATGAGGTTTGCTCTGAATGAGGAAACCATTTGGAGTCTTTTTGTGTTCATCTCATTAATTCTCTTTCTGCCTGTTAACTTCTAAGCAACACTTTCTAGAGAGAGTGGAAGAGTCAGCAGAGGAGAAAAAAGTAAGATTCAATAGACTCTGAAAGCCTGTGGGAAAAGAAATTAATTGTGTAGCAGCAAGAGGAATGTTTGAAGGCTTTTCTTCTTGCAGGTAGCAGCCAGCAGAGTTCTGGGCTGAAAGCCTCATCTGGCTTTTAATCCAGGAAATTAATGGCAAAACTCCTTGGCTTGAAATGGGAGAATGGAGTTCTGTGAGGGAAAGCGCTAGAGATGGATCGCGTGGTCCAACAGACCGAGCAAACTCTGTCGCAGCTCCTTTCCTTCAAGATTCTTCTGGGTTATAAACCATGTTTTGAAGACCTTCCAGGTATGAGTCCCTGGGATACGTTGGGTAAACAAAAGACCCAAATACCGCAAGGGCTCTGTGCTCTTTTTGAGTGAACTGAAATGAGATGTTCCTGGTTTATGCTCCTGGCAGATGGAGGTATGTGGGTCCTCCTAACTGCATGTTCTCCTGTTGCATTGCTCTTGGCGCGACTGTGGTTTGGGCTTTAAAGCTGCACTGGCAGATGAGCTGTGTGGGAGGAGCAGAGCAGTAGGTTGGAATAGTTGGTGCTGAAGGTTCTTCAGTGCATTAGATGTGATCCAGAGGAGGGTCACCTGAGGTGACATCTAGTCTGGTCTCTTGGGCCAAGCTTTTCACAGCCAACAGGATTTGAGGTTTGCAGAGAATGAGGAGAGTTTGATACTTGCTGGAGGGTATCAGGGCACTGCTTGCGAGCGAGCTTGGAAGGTCACAGCCCTGTTTAGTGCTGCAAAGTCTTTGGGACAGAGCTTCCAGAGCTGAACTGGAAGGCAACTATCTTGCTCGTGCCAAAACTGCTCTGACTGAACCAACATGCTGTAAGTGAAAACAATTGGGAATTGCTTCAAAATGCATTCTGCTGCTCCAAACCAAACTGCCAATGTTGAAATGGTCAAAAATGTTCTACAGCTTAAGGAAAGCAAAGCTTGATTTGTTTGTTGGGATGGAGAAAGCTGTGGCGTGGCCAGCCTGCCCAGAATTGGAGGTGGGATCATGTCGGGGTTACGTGAGTGGGAGTATTTCAGCTCTTGGGAGGGCTGCAGTTTGAGCAGTAGGACTTGATGGTGGGTCAGTCACCTTCTGAGGCTCAAGGCAGAGCTGGACATCAGTGCTGTGGTTGCCAGTCTGATATTGAGAAATGGATAGGAGCAGTCCTCGATTTTAGAAAGGGGATTTTGGGGCTGAAGATCTCTCAGGGTATAAAGTACTAAAGAACCACTAATGTCAAGAGTTGTGTAAGTACCTCGATAAACTCAGCTGTGTTTGGGCAGTGAATGGAAATTCTCTTTTTGATGAGGGTTGTGACACTTCAAAGACAGTGATAAGGAGCAAGCACTTGAAAATGAGGTATGTGTTTATCTACAGCAGCAGCCTAACTAGGGGAATGGGAAAATTAAATTTGTCCCATAATTATCCTTTGTACAAACAGGCAGTGTCCCTCCAGCCAGGCAGCTTCTAAAAAGCCTATAATTATTGCATATAATAACGACAACATTAATCTTAGCTGTTGCTTGTACCAAAATTATAAATTACTGCACCAAATCCTATTACTGCAAATATTAAAAGTTACTAGACATTTATTTGAACCTTGATTTTTTTTTTCCTTCTTGTAACTTTGTGTTAATTTTCTCCATATTTCAAAACTCCAGCAATCGCTATAATAGAGGTTTGATAGCTTAAAAAATTCATTACTCTGGGATTGGACTAATATGAAAAATAAAAGGTCTGGAAGGCAGGGAGGATTGTGAACATGACTTCGATTTGGCCAGCTCCAGGATGGTTCTTTCTTGCGTATGGTGGTTCCCAATAGTTGTTTGGTCTTGCTGCTATTATCTGAAGACTCATAGTTGTGCGTTTGAGCCCATAAGCCATCCTAGTCTTGCCTTTCAGTAGAGCTCAGTCCTTCTGGAGTCCGGACTGCTCTCCACGGAAGCATTTAAAGCTGAGGGTAGAATCATAGAATCATATGGTTGGAAAGGACCACCGGGATCATCAAGTCCAACCTTCATTCCAACATCTCTCCAGCTACTAGACCACAGCCTCAAGTGCTACATCTACTCATTTTTAAAACCCCTCCAGGGATGGTGACTCCACCACCTCCCTGAGCAGTCTGTCCCAGTGCCCAACCACTCTCTCAGTGAATAATTTCTTCCTAATATCTCATCTAAACCTCCCCTGACGCAGCTTGAGGCCATTTCCTCTCGTTCTATCATTAATAATTTGGGAGAAGAGACCAACCCCAGCCTCACTACAACCTCCTTTGAGGTAGTTGTAGAGAGCAAGAAGGTCTCCTCTCAGCCTCCTCTTTTCCAGAGTAAAGAGCCCCAGTTCCCTCAGTCGCTCTTCATAAGGCAATGCCCTTCGGAGCGTTGCTGGGGCTATACTGGAGTGCCGAATCCTTGTGGGACTGGGCACGAGGCAGGATTATGCTCGTAATTTTTATTAGGTCTTACCCATATGGGTGTAGTTTTCAAGGCTTCTATTCAGATGCGGCTGGACCAAGGCTTAAATGAGCATTTATCACTTTTATTATTCACAGATCCCGAGGTGCTTGTGAAGACGAACTTTTTGAGATTCTTATGTGCAAGAGGACTCGGTTATTTCTTGAGGACCTTACAAGACCGTCTTCTGAGTGCTCGCCAACTGCAGCAGGCATAGACATATTAGACAGCAGTGGAGCCAAAAATATTATACATTGTGCCTCAAATCCAGATCTTTGCCCCCAAACCGAGATAGGTTTTTCCTTTTGATGTTGTGCTGAAAACCAGGAGAAAACTTGAGGTACCCCGTCACTTAAGTCATTGAGAATTTGAAGTGTAAGACAATGTTCTTTTTTAGACTGTGCTGGTACAGAAACAGATCTGAGATTTTCCTCTGAGGTATTTATAGTATTCTCTCTGTTCTCCCTAAATAATCTCCTACTACCTTTTTTTCTTTCTAGTTCTGAAGTTTTGAAGACCTCTTTGGGTGGGTTTTTGACCTTTTTTTTTTTTTTTTTTAAATTTAGGTTCACATTTTACCTAGTCAGATGTCTCTAATATTTCCCACTCAATCCAACGAGCCAACCACCTCCTGCACTCAGTAGGGCGTGGATGGCAAATGCTTTAAAGTGCTGCAGGACCTTGATGGACAAGCAGATGCAGAGGACACTTAAAGGGAAGCGAAAACAGAATAATCACCTATGACCAGTTCATGTGGAGCACGAGTTGAGTCAACTGTGCAGCAGCACCTTTTAAAATGCATCACCTCTGAACACAACCCTGGATGGATGGATGGATGGATAGATGGATATCCACATGCTAGTTACTGTGGTGGTATAGAACCAGAATGTGAATCATGTAACATCTCTGTGAAGGGAATGGAGAGTGGTGGTACTGTCAGCTTTACCCTGTACATGTTTTCCTCAGCTTCAAAGCTTTATGTTGTTTTATTCCCATTGTCTCCAAGCATCTGTGTTCAGTTTTGGGCCCCTCACTCCAATAAGGACATTGAGAGGCTGGAGTATGTCCAGAGAAGGACAACAAAGCTGAGGATGGGTCTAGAGCACAAGTGTGGTGAGGAGCGGCTGAGGGACCTGGGGGTGTTGAGCCTGGAGCAAAGGAGGCTCAGGGGAGACCTTCTGGCT
>JAVSBS010001866.1:949-12972 GCA_033124195.1 Coracias cyanogaster | reverse complement strand
CCCAGGTTGCCCAGGGAAGCTGTGGATGCTCCATCCCTGGAGGTGTTCAAGGCCAGGTTGGACGGGGCCTTGATCAATGTGGTCTAGTGGGAGGTGTCCCTGCCATGGCAGGGGGGTGGAACTGGATGATCTTTGAGGTCCTTTCCAACCCAAACCATCCCATGTCCTACAGTGCTTCTGAAGAATCGTTCTTGTAACATTCTCTAGATCCAGAAAACGAAAGCATCCAGGTTTCCAAAGGCATGTGTGATTCAGGGCTATTTGGAAAATCTTGCCTTTTGCACCGTAACGATTCCTCACGCAGCAGTGAAGCTGGATGTGTGAAAATCTGTCCTTAAATCTACATGCTAACTCCTTACCTAACTTTTAATGCCAGTGCTTCCTGGCTGCTGCTGTTTTTTTCTTTCCTAGGAGCCTGTTTTTGTTTGTCCTGCATCAAGAAGCATGCATTAGTAAAAGCAAGAAGGGCAAACAGTGTTGAAATCAGAAACGCCAAGGTACTGAAGAAGTTTCTGCTCTGAAATCAGTGGAAGTGAATGTAGTTATGTCAAGATAATTAGTATGATGAGTAAAAGTGACCTTTATAGCAGGGAACATAATTGCATTGTCATGGCCCGTTATTTGACCTTCTATAAACCATCCTTCAATACTGCTAATGAGAACTTCAGCGTATGCGTGTTGACAGCCAGGATATTGTTGGGAAATAAGCGGCACCTAGAAACGAAGCAAAATACTAAATACACAGTCTGCTTATTATTTATAAAAGATCCCTATTAGTGTAGTCCCTCCATGGTGCAGTAATTGGTGAGAGCTTTACAGGACTTGTTGCCCTGTCTCGCTTGTGGAGCCTAAGGTTTCTTCTTTGTGACATCCCAAAGCCAGTTATTTTAGCATGTGCTTCTGAGATCTTAAAAAAGAACAACAAAAAAAAGCCCTTAGCCTACATGTTTTTCAAATTAAAAAGAATTCAGTGAGACTTAGTTGCACGCTGCTGCCAGGAGCTTTGGCATTGCGATCTTATTTTCTCTAGCTTGCAAGTTAATGGTTTCTTCATGGACTTTGAGTAATGTTGTAATTTACCTTAAGACATGAATTTTGATGCTGTCTTTCTCAAATTCATGAAAGAAGCCTCTCGTGAATTTTTTCTTCAGCTTATTATTCTTATTTGATAGGACAAAAGGAAGTGGCCACAAGTTGCACCAGGGGAGGTTGAGGTTGGACATGAGGAACAATTTATTCCCCAAAAGTGTGGTGAAGGGCTGTGCCAGGCTGCCCAGGGCAGTGGTGGAGTCCCCATCCCTGGAAAGGTTTCAAAGCTGTGGAGATGTGGTGGACATGTGAATAGTTGATTGCCCTCAGAAACCATGTTATCTTTTGGCTAAGTTTATGTAGCACGGTCTTCTCAGCATTGGCTTTTGTTTTACTTAATTTGGGACTCTCGACTATTGTGGTAGATCACTCAACAGCAATTCTACAACCTCAGAAGCAGCAGCTCTTTCAGTGCCTCCTCAAGTGTGAGAACTGTTCTTGTTCTCTACCTTGCATTTATTTTGGTATAAAATAAGCTTTATCTATGGGTCTGGAGAACATCTCTGAGGAAATGTCTTCCTTTAAATCAGTCCTTATAAAGGATGATCAAGTCACCAATTAGACTCTTCTTGACTAGAGATTGAGTTTCACAGCTGTCTGTAGGAGAAGAGTTACACGATGGAGCTCTGAGCTTGCCATGGGCACAGCTGGTGGTGGCTGAATTGATGTCAAAAATCATTCCCGATTCTGAATTTTGATGTCAAAAATGTGGAATTAGAAACAACTCTTTCCATCTCCCAGTCTAGGCACGACCATGTTAGGTGGCCTAGATTTCGTTCTGACCAAGAAGCAAAATAATACTGTCAGTATAAGCACTTGCCAAATACTGTATTTGTCCTGTAAAGCATTAAAATTTAATGGCTGTTAGATCTCTGTGGCCAGTGCAGTTATGGCTGTTGTATGTCCCAGCCTTCTGTTCTAAAAACCTGCTGAATCCAATTATTGTCAGCAGTTGTCTTCTGTCTGAACAGTTGTAGCACCAGCACCGCTGTTTGTGTGCGGTCACTTGAAGGGCCGGAGAAGAGGAAATCAAAGGAGTAATTAGAGTGTGTCGAGCAGAGGTTGCTGAAATTCCTGCCCATCTGTTGAGAGGTTGTCTTGGTTTTATTCAGGCAGTTTTCGTAATTCTGATTCTTCTGGTTTATTAATGTATTTCGAAATTAGTTGATGACCACGCTGTTGCTGAAAGGCCTTTGTGAGGATGGTTGAAGCCACTTCTTACTCTCATTATAAAGGTTTACAGGACAAAAAAAATTTTGTGTAAGATGTGCAAGAGAAATTCAGGAGACATGACTTTGGTCCCTGGCTCTGCTGCAAGGTCGGTGGCTCTTAATGAATTCCTCTGTGCTTTGTACCACCCCTGGGAGATCCAGAGAAGTGTTCCTCTCACCTACCACTTGTCTTGTCTAGGATCACTCTTAGACTGCAGTTGGTTTAGTTCATCTGACCTACAGAAAATCTGAGCATCTTGATACTTGTTTCTGCTTATCCAGCTCTTGATGACTGCAGATAATATTTTTGAGATGCGTAGATAAACCTGTCACTTTTGCTTTGAATTAATTTCCTACCATTAACTGGGTTTGTATCTTCCTGTGTTGAGAGAGCCTCTCTTATTTTCCAGCGTGCTCTTAGAGTGACCATCCCACCTCTGTCTAATAAACATTTTAAGCGTTTTAATTATAAAGCATTTTCTTCCATTTCCTCCTTTTCTTTCCCCCCCTCAAGCAGTGAGAGTGCGTTTGATTTCATAACTTTGAGTTTTCCAGTATATTATCGGTTTGTAGAAAACTTTGCATTTTTCCTAGTGACCATCATTGGGAATAAGTTTTTGTGCTCAGTACTTCAGCATTTGCAGAACTGAAGCTGTGGAGTACATCACATAGGGGATACAAAAAATGCAAGTTCTCCAAGCCTTTTTGTGTGTTTTACAGCTGCTAAACAGAGGACTTGGAAGGGAGTATGTCATCAGATCATGAAGAGAAACTCAGAATATTGTTTTCCGGGTGCGGGGAGATCTTTAAGTCATTTTGCACATACAGAGCTTGTGAAGCACGCCTGAAGTTTTCTGCAGATTTCATCATCCCTTATATTTGAGTCCATGTGATGATGCTGGTCTGGCGCGTAGCACTTCTGCAGAGCACGGAAGGCTCTTTCCAGGAGGACACAGATATAGGAGGTTGGAATATCCGCCTCTCATTAATCTCAGTGAAACTTGGGATTCTTAAAATATTTGCAGATCCTGGTTTAGGTAATTTGCACAGGGGAGCAGGAAGGTAGCACTCAATATTGACAACTTATTTCCTGTATTATTTCTGTTTCTTGCATTGCAAGCTCTTTATTGAGTCCTTTCTACAGACTTTGCATACCAGCCTAATTATGCTCCTCTTCTTGACTGCGTGCCCAAAGGAAAAAAAAATCCTCTACGCTTCTGGAATGTCTATGAGTGCTCAATCCTACATGGAATGTCGGGACAGGACCACAATATCAATGTTTATAGCTAATACTAATCCCAAAAGTTGTGGTTTTTTAGGGCTACTCATTTATATCAAGCCTGGTCCATCTAAAAAAGACAATAACATGGGGACTGAAAACCTGCCTCTCTTCCTTTTAGCATCAAGTGGCCTGGAAAGGTCATTAATATTTTAGTGGTTCCTGGGATTGTGTGGGTGGCGGACTGGGAATTTCCGTTTTCTCACCTTGCATTGAGAGTGAAAGCTGGCATTTAAAATGTATTCTAACAGATTCCACAGTTTTCCCTCTGCAATCAAGGATATTAATTATTGAGCCTATTTTCTGAAAAATTGTTTCGAACAGCAATTTATAGGGATGGTAAATGGTCTTGATTTAATACCTGCGGAGGATGCCCAAAGGTAGGTTGCTTAAGGCTTGAATATTCAGTGTAATGAGGCCGTAGGGGATAAATACTGACAGTCTGAGCACCCTCGCTCTGAGCTGGAAACACCCAGGACACGCCTGGCCAGAAAGAAGCCAGTTCTGATTTATTTGCCGAGCTGTGGCTACTCTGCTGACAGAGCAGCTGCAATATTCTGCATTGATCACATGGAAGGTACCGAGAAACAATCGGGAAAATCATTCCTCACGCTCAGTGAACTCGAGCTGTCTTTAAAGGTTGCCTTTCCAGCGTTCAGACTTCTGCCGATCGCAGGATTGATGCTATTTTACTAACAAAGTTCCTGTAAAATGCTCTGCAGCTCTGAGTAGATGCTTGGGACCAGATCCTCTGCCAGCTCCAAAGTATTTAAAATCTTTACAGCGATGTTTCTGTACTTATGACACCAATGTGAATGCACAATTGCTTATTTTATATCTTATATAAGATCTTTTATTTTGTATCTTGTATAAGATCTGTTATTTTGTATCTCATATAAGATCTATTATTTTGTATCTCATATAAGATCTGTTATTTTGTATCTCATATAAGATCTGTTATTTTATATCTTACATAAGATCTTACATACATTTTACATCTTTTTTTATATCTTATTATTATTATAGAGTCATTGAATAGTTTGGTTTGGAAAGGATCTTAAAGATCATCTCGTTCCAACCCTGTGCCATGGGCGCTGTTGGTATTAGGTGATTATTACTTTACAAGGCAAAGAATTAGAACAGAAAAATCAACGTGCGCGGCTTTGCAGCAAGGTGCGAGGCAGCAGCTGTGCCTGGAGGAGAATCACTTTTAAACTGGTGCCCTTGGACAAAAAGACTCTTCTGTTCAAGAGGAGAATGCTCAAGCTGGAGAGTGAACTGAAAATACCCGGAGAAAAACGTTGTCGAGGAGGTGTAAGCCATATGGTTTATCTGAACCACTGACATTAGCAGGCTGCAAGTAGATGAATATGTTAAGTTGCCTAGTGAAAGTCTCTGAGATCTTCTTACAGTCAGCATTGGCCTCGAGGGAAGGGAGGATGGGTTCCTGCGGCAGTTACTAGCATGGGCATGGCTGAAAATCGTAGACCCTTGGACTGAAAGTTCTTTTGAAAGAAGGAGTCTCTTGTTTCTAGAGCTCTTAGCCCAGCAGGTCTCGCAGGAGATCCTGTTAATGCAATAATAATTTTAGTAATTCCTCGGTTAGTGTGATTTGTTCATAGTGACGTGAAATTCCTGCCGTGCTTTTTCCCCTTGTACATTTATGACTTTTCCTCTTGGGTTCAAGATTTCCCAGATTTCGTGGCCATCCTGATGAGCCTGTATTGCTGCAGTGGCTTGTGAATTGCATGAGAATACAGCCCAGTGCAGTCTGAGTGGTTTCCTGAGCCAGCTAAAGGGAATAAAATGCTAAACCCAGGAAGAAAATAAATAATATCTAAAATGTCAGGTAGGACACATCATGAAAAACTCATTCAAAGAGGGGGAGAGAACACTGAGGCAAAACTGAGGACTAGTCTAGGTAGGATTAGAAGTTATGTACGTATCATAGAATGGTTTGGGTTGGAAGGGACCTTAATGGTGATCGCGTTCATGGGCAGGGACACCTGCCACTAGACCAGTTTGCTCAAAGCCCCATCATATCATTAGCATGTAGCAAACTGGAATTGGAATGTTCTAACATCCAGCAACTGCTCTCCTCTTTCCAGTCACAGTGATAGCCAGAGGGATTACTGCTGAGACTAAGCAGAGCCAGCCCACCGTGCTACAAAGATGATCAGAGGGCTGGAACACCTCTTCTCTGAAGACAGGCTGAGAGAGTTGGGGTTGTGCAGCCTGGAGAAGAGAAGGCTCCAAGGAGACCTCATTGAGGCCTTCAAGTATCTGAAGGGGGCCTGCAAGAAAGCTGGGGAGGAACTTTTCACAAAGGGCTGGAGTGATGGGACAAGGGGTGATGGATTCAAATTGGAAGAGGGGAGATTTAGATTGGAAATTAGAAGGAAATTCTTCACTCTGAGGGTGGTGAGACCCTGGCCCAGGTTGTCCATGGAAGCTGTGGATGCTCCATCCCTGGAGGTGTTCAAGGCCAGGTTAGACGGGGCCTTGATCAATGTGGTCTAGTGGGAGGTGTCCCTGCCATGGCAGGGGGTTGGAACGAGATGATCTTTGAGGTCTCTTCCAACCCAAACCATTCCATGATTCTATGATTTAGTAGGGATAAAAAAACCCAAACAAACCATGGAGATATTTAGGCTGCATCCCATTATTATAACAATTTAGAAATCAGGATGACACTGAAAGTCGAGGAGATGTGTGTTTGTTGAGACACAAAGAAAATGCACAAGGCAGCACGTATCCCTCGCAGAGTTTGCTTTTGAGGTCTGTGAGGAAAAAGATTTTGTGTCAGCACTTGGCAAGCTCCTTTGCACCGCTGGTTTTTATACCTTCAGTGTTTCGGTGGGCACTGCAAGGACGAGGCTTTGTCATTGCCGTCGAGAGGCTCCTGGTATTGCCACCTCAAAGACATTTGAGGATTGTACGATAACTCGGGGAGCAGGATTTTATGGCATCTGCATCACACAGAGAGAAGCCAGTGTTTTGTAGAACAAAATTCCCCTGCTAACAAAATTTTGTTTGTTTTGTTGGTTTTTTTATGGAGCGGCTGAGTTTGGAAAATTGTCTTTTTCTGCTGGCAGCTGCAGGGCTTGTGTTTCTCTCCAGATAAAATGTGCAACACTAATAGTAACAGCTTTCCCTTTGTCATCAGACTTCTGAGATGGGAAGCAAACCAGGCTCTAATTCTTCAGGGACATCACTATTTCTGAAGATCAGGTTGAGAGAAAAGGGATGGAAATACCCCTTGCAACAAAAGTATTAAGGAGTTCAATTTATTAAGTTAATCAAAATACTGCTAAAGGGAACTTGATCGCGGTCTGTCCCCACAGGGAGAAGTCATGTGCTTGTAAAGGGCTCCTTGTTCTGAGAGATAATGAAGTAATTTCTGATAGCTGGAAGTTGTCTCGGAAAAAATCCCAGCTCGTGCTAGAAATCCAGTGCAAACTCTTACACGTGAGTAAGTATTTGGAGAAATCACTGCAGTGATTTCACCTGAAAGACGCAAGAAAACCTCAAGCCTGGACTGTAGCCACAGTGCTTCATAGTTGGCAACCAACTTGATGTCATGACCAGAGCGGGAGCCACGAGACCTACGTGCTCTTGCCGTCTCTGTCACCAACCTGCAAAGTGACCTTCTACCTTCACTCCTCTGCCTCAGTTTCCCCATTTCAAATTGTCAGGAGGGCCCCTGGCTCCGTTTGTAAGGGCGTTCTGTTGAGGTAAAGCTCCACGTGCAAGACCGTTCTTGTTGTCGCATCTTGCATTGTTGACTGGTGTGCTCGCTTTCAAGCTGCTTTTTGACAGTTTAACAGTGAAGTTCTGCTGCCCCGTTTCCTCCTGGACTTGTCAGGGATGCCTCGTTAACGTGAGTCTTGAACTCTCATTGCGGCTGAGTTTCACTACCTACATCGCCACCGTGACCCACTTTCCTTTCTTAGATAAAAGCTGCCCGCAAAGCATCAGCATTTTCATTCTCCTCTCCACTCCCACATCTTCTCCTTCCAAAACACTTTCTTCCTCTCGATGAATTCTTGTGCACGATCGTTGCCATAAGTTACTGATCTGCCTTAAAAAAATTTTAAAAGCCTTTGATTGAGATTTCAGAAGAATGGAAGTCAAAAATAAGAAAAAAGGAACGTTAATAGATGCAGACACACAAACACAGGGACTCTCTGCAGGTTCTGGAACATTAATGGAGAGATAGAGACACGCTGATGCTGGTTTTTTTTAAAGCCGCTGTTCTACTTAGTTTCACTTGGGAACTGGCCATGAATGGAAACCCAGACTGCCAGTCACCAGAGAACTTCTGAAATCCAGGAGCTCTATATGATTAAGAACTTGCTTGAACTTTAATGCCCGTCTCCCTTCTTAGTATGTTAATCTTTCAGATGCCCTGGTGAGAGGAGAGGAATGGAAGAGCTGTCTCCACCTTCTCCTCGCCTTTCAGCAGGGCACAGAGAGCACTTACATGGCGTGACACCAAGTGGTGTTGCCAGTCTCAGGAACCTGCCACGTCTGCACAGAGATATTCGCTCGAGTCCCAGAAGCAGCATCATTAGGGTACTTTGCCTGGAATAACGATCTTCTTAACATGGGTAATTAGGCTGGTTGCCATGCCGTGCTGACTCAGCGATGCTGGGCTTGCCTGTGGATCGCGCTCAGCTCCGAGCTGACGTGGGCATCCGTGCGGCACGGATACATCCCGGAGTAAAGCCCGGCTCCTCGGAGACATTTGAGAGCTCACATCAGAGCAGGCTGCTGAACTAGGTCACCGTTGGGAAACTCCATCTAGAGAACCCCTGCTGTGGCGGCGGCTTGTACAAGTTAAGTTGTCCTCTTTAGGTTGTCGCCAAGATCAGGATAATCTGGACTGATTTTATGGGTAGCAAATGATTGTTGGTGTTTATAGCATTAATTGCAGGTGGCTAGTTTTGTGCGACTGAACATCTGCGTCCACTTCTGATGCCTACCATGGATTTTGTAGCCTTGATAAATACATCAGATTCTCTTTATCTCAATCTCTGTTTCACTGCTTTTGGAGAGAAATAACTCTTCTCATCCTTAGCTGTCTGGCTTGGCTGTATTTTTTTTAATGCGCTGTTGGAGCCTGGGATTTCCCCAGTATCAGTTAATTTTATTTTCCTGAGAACGGTCCAGAGTCTGCAAAACTTTGCAGTTAGGGTTTTGCTTGGCTTCGTGTCAAAAACCATACACTGATTTTACATGAAAAAGCTCCTAGTTAGGCAGGAGGTGATAAAGCAAATAGGAGTTTGGCAAGGACGCTGGAGCTGTTAAATGCCATCAGCTCTCTTAATGATCACAAGGGCTCAGACGGCCAGTTCTGCACCCCATCCAGAACGGAATGGCAGGAGGGCTTGTGTGTGCAGTTCGGAGGACATCTGGTACCCACTATTGGGATGTATTTTCTCAAGAGTCAATGAAAATCCTACTGCAGCCTGAACGCACAAACGTACGTGGTTTGGTCCCAACCCTTCACGCACACGTGGGTGTCTCCAGCTCTTTCTAAAGGAGTTTCTTTCGTCTGCGCCCACGTCCTGTTGACTTGTTGAGCTGGGTTTGGGAGAGAGCTGAGTAGCTGGCACTTCCACGTCTATTAACCTGTTTCACAGCCAAAAGTCCCTTTTCCTTGCTGGTTTAGAACTTGCTTGTGGTAACAAATGCTTGTGTTCTGCAGCCCTGCCCCGGTTCTACACCTGCCATTAATACGAACTCAGAGTTACCAGCTTTTGGCTGCACGTGTTGGGCACTGACAAGGAATTAATCGCAGTTAGGGGAAACGAACAGCTGGTAAGGCAGCGTTTTCTGAACGCTTCACTTAGATTTCACCTCGACGCCCCACGCTCTGGTTTGATTCTCGGCTGGTGTAAGCGAATTCAGTTCTGCTGGTCTAAGGGACCGGTCAGTGCCTTGTGGTGAGCATCCAGCCCTTGGTTACTGCCTCTCCATTGAAATGCAGCCAGCATTCCAGCTAGGATCTGCTATCAGTTTCATGCTGATGTTTTTCCCTGCCTTACCATAGGAAGAGGGTGGACTTCACGAAGCGTCACCAAAGGGGAAGAACAACATGGCGAAATGGATCTGGACTCTCAGTCCCCTGGGATTGAGCAAGTGTAGCTTCCTCATGAGCTCAGCTGGTATCTCATGAACCTGCCACTAAAGAAAACTGCCCTTGCTACTTGTAGTGTCTGTCCACAAATAGCTGGTGTCCTGCGAGATTTTGAAGCAGCATCCTTTAATAAACCTGCTGCTAGAAAGTCACCTCCTAAATTAACTAATGCGTTTATTTATGTAGGACACTCAGGGAAGTGTGGATTTAAGTTGACCTATCACAGAATCACAGAATCATTATGGTGGGAAAGGACCTCCAGGGTCATCAAGTCCAACCTTTGTCCCAGCATCTCTCTAGACCTAGTTTAACTTGACCCAAGTTAAGGTACAGTGAACTTCGGTGTAGACCCTCTAACTCATAATGAAGTAGCGTGACTTTGCTTCTGTAACTGTTCTGATGTCTGCATGGCTGTAGTTGCAATACTTTCTGTGCTTGCACAGAGACACCCCCCGACCCTTCAGCCTCCAAGTTCAGCCCCGTCAGAGGTGAGGACTTGGAGAAAACAGCCTGAACTGAGATGTCCTGGCTGCAGTCTATGGCATAGACCTGGTCTGGGCTTCGGCCTTGCTTAGGCACAGTCAGCACTACAAGAAAACAGGACCTTATTTCCATGAAGCAAATTTATAGACTTTATCGAGAGTTTCAGCAAACTTTGTCCCTCTTTGACCTGCCTGAACCTTGTGAATAGGAGGGAACTGGGGTGCGGGGGCTCCCCCTTCAGAACATCACACGGGGGTGATATGAACTAGGAACCACCAAGACGTTCCTCCAGCACTTTCACAAGGTTGTGCACTCATTTTGCACAGGGCCATAAAATCCCTCCACGGGGTGAAGAGCAGGGAACAATGAGCTGCAGAGCATCCTCCAGCCGCTTGCTTTTCCTTCATCCTCTAACCTCGTTTGCTGCTGCTTTTAATTTAACCTTGGCGTCGGCAGCCGTGTGAGGAGGACTGAATACTAAAGGAAAAGTGGTTCTGTTCGTAACGCTTTTCTAGATTTTCTGCTGTTGAGAACTCCATGGAAAAGCGAAGGGCTAGGAAGGTTTCTTTGATGTAGGAGAGACTTTCCAACAGAATGATAAATAGGTCTCACTTCTCCCCTTCTCTTCCACAAATCAGAAACGACTCCCCTGGGGCTAATGATGTCCTTGCGATGGATGAGTATGAAAGTGGGGGATTGGCACTTGGGTTTTGCTGGTTTTTTAATTCATGCAAATGCTTTCAACTCTGGCAGGTTTTAACCCTCTCAGTTCGACTGTACTTGAGGGGTGTCGTGGCACATTTGTGCGGGAAACCCGTGTGCATGAGAACTTTCTGGGGTCGCAGACATCCCTTCTAAAGACTACTGACAAACCCTGAACTGGTGTCAAACGGTGTCAGTCCTTTGGTTGGGGTGGGTGCTGATTTACACCAGTCCCATCTCTGGGCTGGCGGGGAGAAATTACTGGCGCTGTTTCTAATTTTCGGAAAAAGCACCTTTCTATTCCTGTGGCAAAATAGAGGGACCTTCGCCTGTCATTTGTCTCCAGTTTGAGACCGCTGGAAAGTAACTTTGTGGAAATGAGATTCGGCAAGAGCCAGCCTCTTGGTTTCACCTATTTCGGTACCAATTTCTGCTTATTGATTTTGTGTTTGACTGTGAGGAGTGAGCAGGTGCTGATACCATTTTCTGACCAGATTGATTCATGCCAAAATCGTTGTGTATATTGTGCCCTCGCAATCCAAACCTGGGTGTTCCTAAAGTCCCAGAAATCTGGGTTCCTCTTCATGGCTTTCACTCCTCGAACAGTGAAATTCCCAGGTCTAATCCTAAGGAAGGGCAAGGGAGAAGATTGGGTCTGTTGCTGACATTGGTCGACGGCGTCAGATTTAAAAGAAAGCGCAAGAAACTAGTGGGATATTGGATTTCCTTACTCAACAGATTAGACATAGAATACATGGTGCTTTCTACCCCTCTGAGAGACCCCCAGTGTTAATGCTTTGTAACCCTCATCCTGTAACTCCAGATGTTCTTCATTCTGACTAATTTTTCTGAAATTTTTCTGGAATAAGTTGCCCAGAGAGGTGGTGGAGGCCCCATCCCTGGAGTTATTCAAGGCCAGGCTTGATGGAGCTCTGAGCAACCAAAGCTAGTTAGAGATGTCCCTGCTTCTTGTAGGGGGGTTGGACTAGATGGCCTTTAGAGGTCCTTTCCAACCCAACACATTCTATGATTTTAAATTCCTTGAGTTCTTGGTTTTTTTGTGATATCTGAATATGATCTTGAAAGAAACTTATTTTTGGCCTAATACTTTATTATG
>JAVSBS010001862.1:0-18812 GCA_033124195.1 Coracias cyanogaster | reverse complement strand
CAACCAAAGAAAAGCGTCAGTTTGGTAGCGCAGGAGGTAACAGGCAGCCTGAAACAGCACATCAACCGCCCCCTTTATTTCAAAAGCATTAATACACAGGGATTCTGGGAGCTGACAATCACCACAAGCCCTAAAAACCTTTCGGAGGGCCAGGGGAAGGACGGCGCACGGCCAATCTGTCGAGCCAACCCCGCGGACCCACGCTGCAGGGAGAGGTGGGAAGTTCTCTTTGACGCCAAACTCATGTCCTCATCTTCCACATCCTTCCCAGAAAGGCAACAACCAACGCTGCGCTATGTTCTATACCCTTAGACATCCAACTTCAGAATATGAAGGGATAATCACTTATGGACATGCAGTAATTAATTGCATTCATCAGTCTGGTGCCTGATTTTGTTTCCCGGTCTGTGGAAGATTCCAGAACGGCATCTTACCCATTTTCACTAGCATTTGATGACCTTTATTTTCTTCTCCAAGTCTTGATTCTGGTATAGGAGGCCCGGAACTGGAGCCCAAACCAGCAGAAGAACTGAGGAAATAAAAAGAACTTGAGAACAAGTGATCCTGTTCTGACACAAAGCAAGGTCACTTCTAGGCTGTTTAACATCCCATATAATCCCACCCACCCCACTAAGATATTCTTTATAAAACTGTTAGGTTAAGGAGTTGTGAAGGTGCCAGAAACACCCGGTCAGTACAAGGGAAATCCAACACTACGAGAGCACTCAGAGGATTCCTCCTGCTTCCTCGGAAGGTGCACAAAGCCTTCAGAGCTGCAGTGTTTTGGTACAACAAAAAGCCACCATTACGAAGTAATACTCTCTCTAGAAGCACATATCAATCATTTCTAAATCTGCTTTCTGTCTTCTTTTCTCCTCTTTGTTGAAATGCTGATTATACCCAGCTGATGAGAAAGGCCCTTGTCGGGACTTTTCCAAACAACCCACGTGAAAAGAGGGATAAAAACCCGGTGCCTTACGGAGGAGTGGGGCTGCGAGACCGGGACCGGCGTCGCCTTCCCGGCGAGTACGACTTTGATCTTGATCGTGACCGTGATCGTGAGCGGCTATGAGAGGAGCGGGACCTGCTCCGGCTTCTGGAAAAGGAGAGCAGGTGAGGGCAGATGCACAAGGTTCCAGAGCAGCACCCAGGGCTCCTCATTCAAGCCCTGAGGGTTGGTTTTTTGTCCCCCAATCCCCTGGTTCCCGGGATTCAGCCCGTCGCACTCTACCTGGACTGAGAGCGTGAATAGGATCGTGATCGAGAGCAAGAGCGAGAGCGTGACCTCGAATAGGAGCCAGATGATTTTGAAGATCGTGAATTGGACCGGGAGGACGAGCGTCCTCGGCTTTTAGACCGGCTGCGAGACCGAGAAGGCCCACTGCAGAGAGAAACCCGAGAAACGCCCTGAAACTCCCGGGAGAAGCACAACACACACATATATCCTTCTCATTAAATTCATATTACACACAAGCACTGTATTTCTGCAGGCAATCCAGTGAAAACTCGAGTGTGGCAAAAGCTTCTCTGCAGATTTTAGAGAAATTCCAGCAAATTGCATCTCAGTGACTCCACCAGCGTGGTGCTGACCAGACTCGCCCTCTGCGTTCAGCCCCAGCACTCCCCGCACCCTCCAAACGAGCACGCAGCGGGCAGCATCTCTCACCTATTTCTCTTCTCCTGACCTTTCCTCCGCCTCGCTCTCATCTTAGCTCTGAAGAACTCGTACAGTCCATTCTGCTCCCAGCCTTCACTGCAATAAATCAACCACACACAGAACCCACAGCTGTAAAATGCTACACGGATCCAAACGGAGACATTCGGGATTTCCGCTGGATTGTGTAGGGAACAAAGGGCCCGGGCAAAAAAGATCTCGCAAATCTCAGCTTAAGATCAAACAGCGTGTGCAGTTTAAAATACAACGAGAGCACTCAATTCAGCATTAGAAGAACCAAGACACAGGCGAAGGAAGAAAGAGGCACTTTGTGGTTTGAGACAGCTTCTTAGGGCATTTTCCTTACCATTTTGTCAGCTATACCTACTCTTACCTGTTTCTAGGCCTGTCATGAGATGGTGGACTATAAAATGCCTCAACCGCAGCCAGTAGTCTCTCACTGGGGGGCATTGGGGGTGGAAGACGTATGTCTTTAGGATCTAAAGGTTTATACTCATGATCTTCAAGCTGCCGGAAACAAAACAAATTACATTCGTGTCACGTGTCATGGGGTGGCTACCTGAAGAGATAAATATAGATTTCATTGTGTAGGGACCTCACATTTCACTAGCGGATTAAAAAGAAAAGGTCCAGAAATGAGGATTCTGCAGAGGACCCAATATTTTCTCGTGCTATCGCTGCCACTGTGAGTTCTGTGAGAAAAGCCAGCGCTACACAGGTTGCAGCATTAACAGGATCGCCAGGCAGATAAAATGCAGATCTCATCTCTCCAGCTTTGTGGTAACAGGGGCTGGAGGGACGCCCGGCAAAGGCTGGTGTACGCCGAGAGTGACGCACAGTTAGAGGTGGGAGAGATCGATTTGTTCATCTCATACACAGAATACATGAATGTGCGTGTCCCCAAAAAGCTGATGCAGACATTTCTGCTCTCTACCACTCTTTGTTTGATACGTAATATTAGTGCTGCAAAACATCTGCGTAAGAAAGAACTCTGAAAACCAAAAACGAGTACGCAGCAGCCACGTCGGAACTGCAAGGTCCCTCTGCTCATCTGAAAAATCACCGGGGATTCCTATTTTCTAAAAACAAGGGTAAGGTTTTTCAAGAGTAAACTGGCCTTTCACCTATATGAGCTCAAACAGCTTTCACCGGGACAACACACCGAGAACATCACCATTTTCCCTACCTTCTCCCCCCACTCCTGCCCTCGTACACCCTACAACAACCTTGACCCACGGTTGCTGGATGGAAAGCCTTGAAATTACAACTGTCCACGTTGAACTGTCCCTATTATTGACCACGGGATGTTGACCTTTCAGTCCTACCAGCCAGGGCCCATTGCAAGCACTTACTTTTACAAGCGGAGCCATCAGTCCAGCGGGAAGATCGAAGTAGGGAACATTTGGCACCAGACTGGGATCATCGTGGTTCATGTGGGGGGGCCCTTGTCGCCGCATGTGAGGAGGCTGCCCGTTAAATCCATGTGGGGGAGGCCCGAAATCAGGGTGCTGTGGCCCTCCCCAGGGAGGATGCTCGCTGATTCCAGGATGAGGCAATCTGTGACCAGGGTGATGATGAGGAGGTCCGATTTCTGCAGAGGGCGAGAGTTAAAAGGCTGTATTTAGTGACAGAGAAAGGAAGGCAATCAGAGATGTACTTCAATTAGTGCATTTATCCTAAAACCAATCTCGGCACCCAGCGCCTTGCAGATCCAGGAAAGCACCAGAACTGAAGAACCGGAGCCTGGCTACAGGTCAGAGTCAGGAACACCTTGCAGTGCATCTCCCTCCCTGGCCGGAGCAACCGCTCTCAAGACAACAGGATACTTTAACCCTAAGCTACTTCTTACTTTGGGACATACTGTGGTCAAAGAGAACCACAAGAAAGACGCTCAAGAACAAAAGGTTTCAGATGCAGCAGGGCAGCTACTGATGGGATCGATTTCTGAAGCCTAAGTACACCATCAGGGCTTAAGTTCTGTTTCTGGGCTAAATCATCACATGTGAAGAAAGAAATACAGCAGGAATTGACTCACACGGGTAGGTGACAAGAAAATATTTTAAAGAGCCGTTTCGAGAAGAGGTAGAGATAAGATCCCGTTAAAATAGAGAAGTGATTGACATCCATCCAATCACTGACAGACAAGCCAGGAACGCCTGAAATCAGCGCACCGCAGAGAAAAACACAAGACTGAAAATCAACATTTTCTGCAGCAGGACCAATGGTTTTTCCAGGAAAAGCCTTTACAGCCACTGCCCGATCTTCAGTTAGTACCATTTGACTCATCTTCATCGGAACTTGAGCACAGTCTGCGCTCTCATTGCTTCACTGCTCTCCTACTTTTAGCATCTGTTTGAGTAGCTCCCCTCCTCCAACAACTTTCCATGAAAGAACAGATGTTTTGGCTCACCACGACAATCCAAAACAGAGCATCTTTCACTGAGCTTAAATTTTAATTTCCCCAAGACAAGAAAAGCTCTTTTCCCTACTCACTACTACAAGCCTTAAAAAAAAACAAACACCAAACAAACAACAAATCTGAAGAAAAAAAAAAAAGTAAATCTCTACAGAAGCTAATCACAGTCCTAAGTATATAAGCTCTAATTCATCAGGTTTCAATGTTTTTGGACATGGAAAATTAGTCTTAAAACCTAGGCAATTACCGAGACCAGATCGGACCCCGACACGCCACATTAAGGCAGATCATTAGAGAGCTTTTTGGTAAAAATACGGAAAAGAAGGGCGTGGATGAATGTATATACAAGAATAAATGCTTCCCACCTGGCTTGCTCTAACTTCCTCCATCTATGGAGGGCACAGCTAAAGAGTCCTCAACTAGGGCCTGATGTGAAGAAGAGCGAATTTACAAGCAGATGCTGCTTCTCACCCTTGAGCTCACTATTTTAAAAGTGAAATAATGACAAAAGAGGTGCCTGTAGAGATGTTGACTTGAGGTAGGATTACAAGTTCTCGTTATCTGCATCTGCTAGAGAAGGAAAATCCAAAGAGCAAGGAAGCATCCAGCCCTGCCTGTATTTCCTACTGAGTCGTCAGCAGTAGCTTCCCAAACCCCCAGACTCAACAGTCGTCAGGAAAACCACAGCAGTCCACCAAGAATAAGCTGTCACCCCAAAGCACTACAGAATTTTGCAATGGTAATCAGCATCGCAAGGTAAGAAAACCTGGCCTGGTACACACTTTACCTTGAGGAAAATCCCCCTGGGGGTAATCAAACCGATGAGGATAAGGAGGCCTTTCAAAGGGATGGCGAGGTGGAAAATCATCCTGCATGAAGCGAGGTGGAAAGCGGTTGAAATTATGCGGATGCGGGGGCTGGTTGAATTGGGGATGTTGCTGATGTGGAGGGAATGGGCCTCTGAAGTGAGGTGGCCGCTGCATTCGAAATGGAGGTTCCCTTTGACCCCCACCCCATGGAGGTTGTTCATGCTGGTTGTTCCACGGTGCTTCAAACTGGTTGTTCCAAGAGGGATCGGGCTGGTTGTTCCAAGGTGTCTCTCGCTGATTGTTCCAGCCTTGATCTCTCTGTTCGTTCCACATTCCTTCATGGTTGTTATTCCACGGAGGACAATGAGGTGGTCCCTAGCAGTGAAGAAAAGAAGCCTGGTCATAAGGCTACAAAAATAAAGAAGGCAATAAAGACAATCTACCCTTTCTAAGTAGATACAGCCCGTCAGCAACACCCACGAGTGAAAGAACTTTCCAAATACAAGGTATGAACAGCTGCACCTTCAGGGAAAAGACAGGAAAAGACCAAAGTTTTACCGAACCAAACAGCTCTACTCGTTCTGCTTGTTCATAGGGAAAGCGTGATGGCTGACAAACCGAAACACAATTTATACTTTGCCTTTAACTGGGCTCAGAATGGGAAAGCCTGACATCTGAAACTGGATTTCGAACTTCCACAGCATTTCACCACCGTTCCACAGCCAATGTAGTCATTCTGAGCCTCTACCTCCCTCTAGATCTTGTTTCAGAACTACGTTTCTTACCTGTTGTTGACCCCATGGTGCAACAGGGTGAGGTTGGTCAAACCAGGGTGGCTTATTTGGAGGAATCTGATCATGAGATCCAGGGCCACGTGGTCCACCAGAGGCAGGATCCTGCACTCCAGACCCTGATGCGTCATATTCTGTAGAACCAGCCAGAGGCAGCTGAGATTTACCATCATCTGAAACAAATTGGAGACTATTATCAGCACCCAGGTCACATGTAGTTAGTAAAACACCAGCACGGTACCTCATTAGTAAAAAAAAAAAAAAAACAAACCCAAAAAACCCCCCCAAAACCTCACAATTTTGCCACCCACTGGTTTCTGCACAGGTCAGTACCTGCTTGTGTAACTGGAGCAGATGGTGGAGCCGAGGCTGGTGCTCCCGTGGGGGCTTGAGGTGGGGGGGTTGATTTCACCTCGTTCTCTAGCGGTGGTATTTGGATTTGTTGCTGCTGTTGCTGCTGCGTTAAACTGTTTACAAACTCTTCGTGTTGAGTTTTCAGGTTCTGTATCTGCTGTTGGAAGGCTACTTGGACAGGCTGTACTACCGTTGCATATTCAGTGATCAAATTTGCCTGATAAAATGAGATAAATTAAGAACAAGTGAACACTGTGCCTAAACCATGGTTATCCTACCTGCTCAGCCAGAATCTCCTCTATCGCTCGCTGCCCCCTCCCAAGAAATGCCCGACCCCGCAGGAAAACCTGCTGGCAGAAGGACCCAGCTCTGTGAAGACTCTGAAAATCTTCTCTGCAGGCTGGAATCCACTGTCTATATTAATGCCCAGCTTTCAGATACAGCTCAAATCCACACCCTTCATCATCAATGTGAAAATGAGTCATTCTGGCTGCCACAGTTTTTATGCTTAAGGCTGTCCAATCTCAAGGCACAGTTTCTGTAGCCCCCTTTTTACCAAACATTCATTTCCGTAAGGGAAGACACTGTCAAACACGGACACGACTGTAGCAGTTACAAACACAGATTTTCCAGGATCCTATCAGCAGCCGGATTATTCAATGCTTTAAATAATGTTATGTTTTACATTATTTTCGTAATCCCTCGTAAACAGCTTGGGGGGGATTAATATTTACCTCTCAAAAAAGGAAAAAGTTTTCTAAATTTGTTTTAAAAGTATTTACATAAATAAGAAAATAGTTACTTTTCTTTTGTGGCTAACCTGGTACTGGCCAAGTCCAAGAGCCGGGCTCTGTAACTGCTGAATAATTGACTCATCAAAGTACCCATTTTTCTCCCATAGTTGAAGAAGCTGCATAAATTCAAGAGTGAAAAGTTTTTAGAAATGATGAACAATAAAAGAAAAATTGAAGCACAGCATTTTTAGGTCTCTAGCTTTGTCAAAAGATGTGAGATTTTGGGACTTGTTTTTGAACCATCACAGATTTGGATACATTCATCATTACAGTAACTTCTAAACAAAGCCGAAGTACTTTAAAGTTCTACTTTAAACATGAATTAAAGCACATCCTGTGACAGACTTTATGAAGACAATCAGACTAGAAAGATCTCAGTGGCCCTCTTCCGTCCTCCTATTTGTGAGCTTGCCTAGCACTAACCTAACAAAGCAAAACATTGTTAAAACCAAACCAGATACTCACTCTGGCAATTTTCTGTTGCTTATCCTCCTCCACCGCTAGAAAACTGGTACAATAAATAGGCACAACCACCTTCTGTAAAGCAGCCAGAAGATCTCGCGCTTGCTTCCGCTGGCTTCAAAAAAGAAATGGGAAGAGAAGAGTTACTGCCTTTCGCTGTAACACCAAGAGCTTTGGAATATTCAGTTCATCCCAACTTCTGCTATACTTAAAGTAGTGGATTCAAAAAATAGAGAGTTCCCTCCTTTATGTGTTATTGTAAAGTCTCATCTGGAGGAAAAAAAAAAATCATCACACAGCAGGTAAAAGTTTAATTTTATTATTAAAGCACTTGATCTTTGTGCCAGCTGTGGACACCTTAAGACAGCTGCTAAAAATAACGAATAAACTAAAAATAAAAAGTGACCGGTCAAACTAACAACGCGTCTGGCGGAGAAAGACTTCACCAAATTAAGCCAGCAAACTGGAAAACCACGACACCGTTCTTACCAGTGATGCAACACATCATTGATTAGGTAGATGAGATGTAACCGAAGCTCAAAGTGAGCTCCTTCAGCCGTGATCCGGTTTCGCAGGTGCCCAGCCATCAGCTCACAGTGTGCAGGAGATTTTGCATTACTAAACATCCAGTTCTTGCCAGCCTTAGAAAAGTGAATTCAAAATATTTTAAGTTAGTCTACCGTGTTCACATCACGTGGACTTTCTAGAACTCTGAAATAACTGCAAGAATGGAAGCTTTCAAGTAGCAGCTGTGCTCTCCCCTACCCCAGCACAACAACGAAGCTGCTGCTTACTACACAGACCATCTCAAAATTCAAATTATACTTAATTCACACCACCGAATAACTGTTTGGATTTGGGTCACTTACTGAGATTGCATCTTTCGTACAAGTGTCAATTATTGGCTGCAACAAGTTGTCAAATTCGTTCATGTCTAACTGGGTTTCCTCCAAAACTTTTTGCATTTGTTGCTCGATTGCAAGGGCTACTGCTGACGTGACTTGTTCCTAGGGAAAAAAAAAAAAAGACGAAAACCAAAGAATTATATTACATTCAATGCTCTTTTGAAGAGCTCAGCTGCTGTATCCCCATCCTCTTAGTCATAAGTAGCTGTCTCAAAAACCGAGACCTTTTACAACCAATGTGACCACATAAATGTTTTGGTTGGTTGTTTTTGAGAAGAAAACACTCTTCTCATTCTTCAGAAGTCCAGTTCACCTCCATCTCTAACATCTCTCCACCATGGGGGAAAAAAAAGAAAAAAAAAAAAAGAGCAGGAAGCTCCTAAATATACAGAACATAACCCAGGCAGACTGCTTTCCTCCAGGAACTCTTTAGTTGGTTCCCAGTAGCTTTAACAGCAAAACGTCACCTGCAAAAACCAACTAGTTCAAAGCACACAGGTCCCTTTCACCCCTAACCCAAATCCACCTTAGAGCACCACAAGCTGGAACGTCCTGCAGGTTGCTGGGAACTGCAGCATTAAACAAAGATTACCACAGTCACCATTTCTTCCACTCTGCAAACCAATGAGGGTTTTCATACAGTAAATAAACTGTTTTAATCAAAGATGAATCTTGCTAGCACATCAGATACACCCTTGGCTCCAAGATGACAGCAGCTGCCACAGAACAAAAATACACACCTTCACACTCCCTCTGCTCACCAACACACGATGCCACCACCACTACTCAGAGAAAAATCTTCCTCTCCCCATTCACTGCTAATTTCTACAGCCACTGGCAGTCTAGGACAAGCCAGGTGAGTGCTTATCTTAAACCAACCTGTCTCATGGCAAGGAGATGCTGTTCCTGCTGCTGCAGGTTCCACTGACTCTGCTGGATAAGTTCCTCCACGGAAGGAGTGCCCTGAGGAGCCGGGATAGGTGCAGCCGGGGGGAGAGATGGTTGTGGCAATGGCTGGATCTGTGCAGTAGCCTCGATATCTTGACTTTGCTTGCACAACACTGTCGGACAAAGCGAACTTTTAAAGTAAGCCTCGCAGAGAAACGTGCTACCACCAGCCCACACAAGAGAACGGTGCTGGTTCCAAAAGAGACCCTTACTCTTTGTGTAACTGCTAAGACAAAATGAAAACCGTGCAGTCAAGGGTGGATGGTGCAGCCGAGGAGCGTCACCAACTCCTTGTACACTTCGAGAGGCACGACTCCAACACAAGACCAGCCCCGGGAGCTGCTGCGCTGAACCACCCTATTCTCTAGGGCCCTCCAGGTGCTGGGCTCCGTCTCACCGCACTGCCTGTACCTGCGGTGCAGCCCAGGCTACCTCCAAACCCGCAAACGGGGGGCGTGAAGAGCCACGGGCAGGGCTCGGCCAACTACCTGGAGCTCAGAGGACAGGAAGAGGCTGCAAACCAGTGCTGGTGGGTCAGAGCGAGGCCAGGAGGGAGAAAAGTGGCTCCGCCAGCCGGGGCCGAGAAACAGGGGCCGCGGGGGAGGGGAGCCGAGCCCGCCGCGGCCCTGTGCCGGCCCCGAGCCGCCGGCCCCGCGCAAGCCGCGGGCCCCACTCACGCTGCTGCTGCTCCAGGGCCAGCTTGTACTTGTAGTAGCCGTAGAAGTCTCCGCCGAAGAGGAAGGAGAATTTGGGGTTCTCCTTCTGCTTCTCCATCGTCATCTTCTCGAACTCGGGCCCGTTCCGCGCCACGAACTGCGCCAGCTTGTCGATGACATTCCGCAGCTCCTGGTCTGTGGGGAGGCAGCGCCGTCAGCCCCCGCCGGCCCCGCCGCCGCCAACCCGCTCCCCCCCGCGTCCTCCCCTCCCTTCCCGCCCCGGCCCGGGCCGCGCTCACCGTCGGGCGGCAGCGGCATCTCCATGGCTGCGGGACAACGGGGCCGCTCCGCCGCCGCCGCCGCTAGGCCGCACCGGCCGGAAGTGCCGCGACACGCAGCCGCGCTTTACGACCCCGTCGCTATGGAGACGGCGCGCGGCGCAGGGCACGTGCGGCCGTTCCCGCTCCCTCCCATTCCCGCGCTCCGCGGGCGGGACGAGGCGCCCTGAGGGGAGCGGCACCGAGCCCGGGGGCAGGCCCAGCCCGGGCTGTGTAAGGGCCCTCGGGGCAGGGCCTGGAGCCGCTCTGTCGCTGCTGCAGGAGCCATCTCGGCTGGAACTCGCCTTTCCCCCGCGCCCCTGGCGTGGCTGAGCCTTCACCAGCCCCTGAGGGACAGGCTGCCTCAGGGTTGCGGGTGGGACCCGGCCTCTCCAGTACTTGTGGAGCTGCTGGATCGCTCCAATTCGAGAAGCACGGGCTGCTTCTACACTGAAAACACCACCTGCAAGCTGCAAATCAGGTGCCAGAAATTAATAGAGAGTATTAAAAGAAAGCACGGCATTTAACATCAGTTTCTTCTTGGGGGCGATCCATGGCCGCTCCTAGACAACTGGCATGGTGTCAAAAGGACACATGGATTCCTAGGAAGCTCAGGAGAGAGCAAACAACCTAAAATACAACTGTTAAGAAAGCACAGATGCTCTGCAGGGACATTACTTAGGCACCATTGCTTTCTTTAGGTGACTTTTCTGAGGCGACTGTTCTTTAGAGACTTAAAAATGTTCAAATAATTTCTGGTTCTTAACTTTTGCACCTGATACTCCGTTATTTTTTGGAATGGAATTAAAAATACACATGGACATAGCTGCTGGATTCATGAAAACATTCCTTCAAAAGCAAGGTACTGATCTGATCAGCTTCACATCCAGGTCAAGAGATACGAGGCATGGCAGAAATTGCTCAACTCCCTTTACTTACACAATTCAAAAAACACCCCACAAAACCCCACCACGCTTGAAGACCATTTATATGAGAACTCAACATCAAAGCTCAAAGCGGGGCCCAAATAATTTTGGTGTCCTTTAATATTTTAGGAAAAGAATCTACAAGTGGAAGTGACCATCCAGTAATCACGAGGGCAAAAGCAAACCCAAGTGTCCTAACACTCACTGGGAGCTGTAACCACGACCTGAAGTCTCACGTATTGTGTCACACTTCACAGGATTTCCAGTCGCACAGATACACTCACAGACATCCTCGCAAAAAGGCAGAACTTTTTATTCTTAACAAGACGCACCACGAAGACCCCTCTATGTTATCTACAGAATATAAAAAACTCAGATGGATGTTTCCATGTATCCCAAGAACAAATGAAACCCCAAAATAAATACAATACAGACTCTGACCATGATTCTACATCACTCTGCAGTCCTGGAAATTAACACCAATCCCAGACCTAAATTCAAATCTTAGCTTATACTTAAACTTTTCAAAATTCCTGCTGCTGCTTGCTGACCCAACACAAACGTTACAGCTTTGCACGCTGGAGCCCACGCAGTCACCAACAGGGCTGCCACATTCCTGAACACGCAGCAAAGGTCTATGCACAGAATGCCTCTATAGTTACATGACGGTTGTCTGCCAAAAACCACCTGATTTCTTCAACCAGGAAAGAGTCCCGGTACCTGGAAGTCACCAGTGAGGTTTCTTCCCGTCAGCCTGTGGGGGATCCCAGCTCCAGCAGCAGAATCGACAGGCTGGAGGGCCATCCAGAACTTCACAGAACGACGGAGTTAAAGTAAGAACAAGAAAAAAAAAACACAAAAATGTTTGTTTGCTCAAGTGCCAGATTTCATACAGTAAGGAGTGTGGGTTTTTTGGGGGGAAAACCGCCCATATTCACATCAATTTATAGAGTACCAACACACACACACAAAAAAAAAGAAGAAAAGATGGGTGGTGACACCTGCATGTTTGTTCTTGCTTATCCATGTAAGGTGGTTGTATCACACACCTGTCATTTCACAATTAACAGATATGTTTTCCCGGCCTCCACCATCGCCACAAAGATATTCCAGCATTATTTTTAACAGCTTACACCATACTTCAGAAATGGAAGCCCGAGAAACCCAAAACTTTCCCTTTATTTATATTGCACCTTTTTCACAAATAGCTACCAAGGCAGAAGTTTCTTCTGCTGCAAAATGCTACATCAGAAAAATGTGGGTTTGAACACACACGAGAAAGAAAAGGTCTCGAGCTTCGGGAATCGTCATGAGTTGACCCCAAATTACCAACACTTTTTACAAATCACTGTACACCTACAAAGCCTAAGTATTGCCTCAATTTTATTTAGCGTTATTTTAAAAACACAAACGTTTTACCAGATGATAAAGATGCTCTGATCACTACTGGGTACTAAAATTGAATCTGCAAGGGAAATGTTTTGAAGCTCCTTTGAAAGAGCACCAAAAACTCTGTGGAGCTATCCGCGGAACACCCACACGTAGTGGCGAGAGATTGGCTTCTTTCACGCTGGTCTTTCTAGAACTATCCAGGGCTGTTTGGGGAAGAATTTCCCAATTTTGTGATGCATGTTAGAAATGCACGATGGAAATCAAAGCATTTCTGGGGATACCAGTGACAAATGTCCCAACACGAGTTACGGCATCTGCATCATCCTCATTTCAGTGCCAGATAAGCACCCGGGAAGCATCACACCCACACAGCAAAACATTCATCTGATGTCTTGCAGGCGGCCATTTACTGCCAACCTATGGCACTTCCTGCAAGGGAAAACCCCAAGGCACCAACACCCTTTGCTTTGATTTAATAACACCATCATTATACACGATTGTCTCGATATGCCCTTTTTATTCCAGTGTTTCCGTACTTTCTACGGACCTATGTACAGAGTTAAACACGTCGTTAATTTACAAACCGTGTTAAAACAAACATCGCGCCTTGCCAAACACAATCTCGCAGCGGTCCAAGATTAAAATGTATATTACAACAGTATCAGAAACTTCCTTTACCTGAATGTGGGCAATATTGCTTAAGGATTCGGATTCAGGTACTCGGCAAAACCACTTCTTGTAACCAATTCGCTTAATCATTTTAATTATACGTTCTACCGCGCTAAATGATCCCTGTGGATCACAGACCTGAACTAGAAGAGCACAAACAGTCAGGCAGTCTCCAGCGAAGAGATTCACTCTCTGGGCCCTGAAGGGACTCCTTTTGGGTCAGTCCCTTTTTGCTCTGCAAATCCTGGGATTTTGTTTCAGAGACACCGTGAAGCCACGAGCCCAGGCTGGAATTTTCAACAGAAAGCCCTCACCTGCTACCGTACCCTGGACAGAAAAAGCTGAGCTAAACCTGCCGCAGTTAAGCGTGCGGTGCAAGCTCTCTCTGAAAACAGTGACAAAAAAGATCTGGTGAAGTTCTTGAAAAGGAAACCATCTAAATATATTTAATAAATCCCCTGCTCTGTGACTAAAGCATGCGGAGCTTTATTTCAAGTAACAATTCAAGTTGTACGGAGATGGTACAGCAGCAGATGTACAGATGAACTCAGAGGGGCACCCACGGCTACTTTCTTCTGGTATTTCACCCCCTGTGAAGTAGGGAAGAATCGTCTCCATGTTCCAAACGGGAAACTGAGGCACAAAGAACACAACTAAGGGTTTGCAGGAGCCTAACGGTTTACAGCTAGCTCCCTTAGAAAGCAGCTGGAGAACTTCAGTCCCTCTTAAAAAGTGCAGCCTAAATATCTCATCCTCAAATCAGTCTTCTGCAGAGCCAGAACTCAATCCAAATCTGGAGTCCACACAATCCTTTTTACATGGATGTTAAAGCACTTAAACATTACGAAGGGAGCCTTAGAAAAAACACATTTTGCACTTCCCCCTATTAAAAAGAAATAATTATATATAAATTAATACTGGAACAGGCAAAAGAGACTTCATCTGAAAGAATGCCTTTCCTCATTATCTCATTCGTTAACCTGGGTTAGGGAATAATTTATTTAGATTTTCTAAACTAGAAGCCCAAGTTCTAAGTGAGCATGAACAGATTCAAGTCCGATGAAGTGAAGGAAGTTCTGCTCACACATATCAGCAGCACATTGAAACCCATCTCTGAAGCTTCCGAAGGACCATTTCCTCTTTTGGACTGTGTGCTGGAAGGCAGTCGACAAAACTACCTCTGCAGTCAGCCAAGAGAATAAGATCAGTTGACTTCGCACTAAAAATAAATGCTTTATTATCCAGAAAGGAGTCAAATCATCATCTCACATCACAGAAATGGTCATTTTTAAAGCAATAAATAAGCGGAAGGAGTGTCCGGTACCACACCTTACATTCTGTCACTGGCGTCTAATACCTCTCTAGTAAAATGTAACACTTATGCTATCAAAAGTCGCACTGTACAACAGCTTTTCTGTTCAGAAAAGAAGGCCCCTAAAAATCTTCTTTTGCTAAAGTAACAGCAGGAACCATCTGGTTCAGCGAAACCCAAGCTCAGCTGGTTTCATTCCTTTCACGCACAAATGCAGTATCTTGTCTAGAGTTAAGTATGTTCATTTATACAAAATCAGTTCTTCTTAACCATAAATTATCTATTTACTGCTGATTCAAGTAATTTTCCCCTCACCATTTCCTATTGGAGCTAGAGGAGTTGCAGGAACAGAGCAAGATACAAAACTTTGCTTCTTTCCGCAGAAAGTGCAAGTCAGGCTAAGTGCACCCAGCAACTCCAGCAGCAGTAATTAAGAAACTTAAAAAAACCCCACAATTGTGGCCTTAAAAGACTTAAGAAACGATTCAGAATGATGATTATTCAAATTAATGCATCCATAATATAGGAATCATGTAAAAGCATAATTTATGCGTAGAACTGAGGAGAAAACACCTTAAACCATTCAATTTCTAAAGCAATGAAAGAGTTTTGTACGAAGAGGTGTGAAGCGAGTCAGAAAAAAATGTCTTATTATTCCAAACACTTTATTTGTGAAGGTGTTTTCTGCGTTGGAGGAAGAGCAACGTCTGAAGTTACAGGACTACATCATTCTGAAAACAATGACGATCTCAAGCTGTTTGTTCGTTACCTACAGTGACTGGGACTGGTGATTGTAGAGAATTCTCTTTCTCTACGCCTGAAATACGCTTCTTGAAAAGACCAATTTATCTACTGCCTGCTCTTTCAGAAACACTCCTGGTTTGTCATGGAAAACTGAAGGCCTAGGCACAAAACCGGTTAATACCCACATGAAGCTTTGTAGCTGCTCGAGATGAATTCAGGTCTGTCTGCAACCGATAAATGTAACTCAGCCCTCCTCAAACAGACACATCCTGAGAAGCAGAAGGACGCCTTAGTTTCTGAAAATTCCATTAAAAGAATCATTAAAACATAGCAGAGAACGAATTAAAGGTGACGTTACCAGCATGGAAACAAAACACTGGCCAGAATTTAGCTGCCAAAAGAGTAATCAGTTGACAGACTCTGAAAAAGAGCAGTGACAGCAGATACTTTGACATTTCATACGTGCGTTTCCCCAGAACCTCTGGACAAGAGCTGCGCCGCGCAGTTAGTTCCAGTGTCAGGTTTAGCTGTTTCACATCTAAAGGTCTGCTCGGCAGAAGTCGGAGGTCTGTACCGCCCGCACTACACATGCATCTTCCCTTCTGCAAAACCTGTACAATAAAATGGCTTTACATTCACGGATGTACTAAAAGTTTCTGATAATGTTGGGGACACTTCGATATCACAGTCTATACCTGTTTGCCAGGATTCTAGATATCAAAACGATTTAAGTTGTAGGTAGTTGGGTAGTTTTGCCGGTTATACTGGAAATGGTCTGTTAAGATATTGGTTCGACCATACTGATAGTCTCCGTGTTGTGCAAATGCTGTCAGTCCGTTCTGAGACTTCTCAGGAGCGTTTCGATGCCGGTCTAAATTCACAAGGTCTCCAGTTGTAATTGGAAGGAGCTGCTTCTTTGCTTCTTGGTTTGCATCGTATTTTGTCTAGGAAAGAAAGAAAGGTTGTTCTTAACCTTCACCTCACATCTGGATATACCCAGAAAAAACCCCACTGTTTTGCAACCACGCCGCTATCTTTGCCTTTTAGTCTGAAAATATTAGTGGCCTCTAAAAACCCCTCCTTCCTCTCATACGCCAGATCAGTCAGCTGCTCTTTTGCACAAGAGATCTGAGCGACTTCCTCCCCAATCTTCCTTTTTTCAAGAAAATAGTAAGATGAAATTCGTTAGAGGCCCAACAGGTGTGACCCCCCCAGGTCCTTTGCTCAGGGGACACACAAACCTCCTCCGCGGTGAAGTTTTATGCCAAGCATTCCACATTCCTGTCCCACTAGCTGTTAACTTGCGGTACAACAAATAATTCAAAGCTACCGGACTGTTTCAAGCGAGTTTCCTGAATAAATGAACAAACCAATAATACCTTGTTATATAAGAAGACCCCTAGGATAGCTGTCATCATTCCAAGGACATTGGTGCTCGTAACTGGATTACGGAGCATTATGAGGGACACTGTGATGACCATGATTCTTTTTGTGGCGTTGGCGACAGAGTAACTCAGGGGGCTGATCAGGTTAAGAATGCTGAAGGCAATGACATTCTGGGCAAAATTACAGAATCCACTGATTATAAGCAGCATCAAGGTCCAGGACCAATGAGACATCGTGCTCTGTTATCAAGCCAAGAGACAAAGAAACACAAATACAACCTGAGTCACTTCTTGCCTGCCAGCGGTAGGAAGAACTTCTGCAACTTCATTCTACAGAGGCACCCGAGTGTGTTACATTACGCAGCGACCAACTCAGAAAGAACATTTACCTACATACTTGGAACACAGATTCTGGGTGCGTTTGCTCCTGACGCCGTCACGTAAGCTACCTCTGCCAGCCCTGCCACGAATTCTCACAAGAAACACTACGCTTATATTTTTTTTTATACTGTTTTGTGAAACAACATGCAGGTATTTCACAACAGTTCCTTCCGTGCTGATGGGGAACTACACTGAAACACTTAGGTGCACTTTTTTGGTACGGGTGACAGTGTTTTGTTTGTTGGTTTGGTTTTTTCCCCCTCTTTTCTTTCTTAATAGTGAAGAGTTTGCCAAGTACGACACTTACCAAGTCATTCTCTACTAAGAAGGAAGAAAGATCGACCAAAACCCACGTTGGGATCATGAAGAACACAGCATGGCACCCAAGTATGTTCAGCAACCGCAGGTGATGTATTCGGGAATCTCTTAACACCTGACAAAAAACATTATTCAACAGCCTTTCTTCGGCTACTGCCCACGTTATCAGCGGCCATTCAGGAGCCACGTAACAGTGACAGCTTTAGATAACAGATAAATTATGACGATAAGTAAATATTATTAGGGCACGAGTTTCCTGAGAGGACCAAAGAAAAATAGATGTTGGAAAAACAACAGTTTCTGGAGCGGTGACTCTTAGTATGGACAAGATAATATGTTTTAAATGCTCTACAAACTAGGAATCATTTTGTAACGAAACACATTGAAAACACGCCATTTTAGTATTTCAAGGCGTGCCCAGTGTTGACACTCCCTCATTCACTACAGAGAGAGGATTGGATCCAGCAAGATACATGAAAAGCTTTCAAATGAACGGTTAAATTTAAGCACTATTAAAATGTCAGTGGAAAAATAAATCCATGCTGAGGAGTGAAGAAAAGCCTCAGGAAAAACTCTGAGTTCTGCTCAATTTTCGGTGTAATAGAGGCAAGAGCTGCAGAGAACAGGTGCACAAACCAGCCAACCATTACTTTGGGCTACTTCGAGTCAGCTTCAAGAAAAATTAAGAAAATATATAGACATACTAGAGAAGATATACTGTCCTGCTAAAGGAGGATGCTACTGACCAAGGTTACGAACAGCAAAACGATTACCTTCTTTGAGAAGATGTTCTGAAGAGAAAAACACAGAGTAGCAGCGAGTGCACTGATGAGTCCCCACATGTCAAAGGACAGTTCCGTGACAGTGGCCAACAGGACACCCGTGATTATGGGGATCAGAGACAAGTACACCTGCAAGGAGCAGAGAGGAGGAGTTTACATCTTCTAAAAACGTCCATTCCAACGGAATCTATTCATACCACTGATTTAAGAAGGAAAGGAGAAGGAAGAACAAAGCAGCAGAATCGAGGATCAACTTTTCTACTGTTTGGAGAAATTCAGTGAGTGCAATACACGCTGTAACAACTCCAGGGGTATCAGAGAGCACCACCTTGCTCAATGTTTAGACTTGTTTTCTTTACATTCGCAATTAAAAAAAAAAAAAAAGGAACTTGTGAAATCTGCACAATTTAATTTCAATCACAAAATCCCCCCAGCTAACAGAAGCCTGAGCTTCCCTCATCCAAGCCCACCACAAACGCCACCAAGAGAAGAAACCGCAGCAAACCTGTCCGCACCTTCGTCGTCTGCTTCTCCTTCATTATGATCCGCGAAAGAAGAACCACCCAGATTGGCATCGTCGCTTTTACTGAGAACGGAAAGAAAGTATCGGTGGGGACGTGAAGCTTGGGCCAACTCCATTAACCACCATCAGCAGCGAGCGGGCGCTCAGCGTGGCGGAGGGGCTCAGGGCCATAACCTCAGCCCACACTGGTCACCGTGCTGGGTGCTCCCACGAACGAGGGCCAGCTCTTGGGTGCTCCTATGACCATGGGCCA
>JAVSBS010001861.1:0-16498 GCA_033124195.1 Coracias cyanogaster | reverse complement strand
CTGGAGGGGTTTCCAAGCCGTGGAGATGTGGTGCTGAGGGACATGGTTTAGTGGTGCCCTGGCAGTGCTGGGGGAACGGTTGAACTCGATGACTTAAAGGTCTTTTCCAACCAAAAAGATTCTATAGTTCTTACATCCTCCCTAACACCCTGAGGAAGGTTATAGACCTATAGACCCCCCACCCCTTTCCTCCTGCACCTGAAGTGACACAGCAGAAGATGAATAGCTGCAGGAAGACTGTGTTTGTTCAAGCTGTTGTCGGGCTTTGGCCTCACCAGAGCAGACTGAGTGGCTTTGCCTACAGCCCAGCTGCTCCCTGGTCCTACCTCAGTCTTTCCACTCACCTATGTCTTTCCTTCGGGACCAGGTTCTTGCAGGCAACAGCTGAGTGGGCATTGGTGAGGTCTGCCCAGGCTGCTGGGGCTGGAGCAGCAGCCAAAGCTTGGGTTTTGCCCTCTGAAAGGATACACATCACTGAGAGCATCTTCTGGTGTTTCAAACCTTCTCGTCTCTGGTGGTTTGAGGTCTGCGGCCACAGTGGAGGTGAACGTGGTTGCTGCCGCTTAGATGCAGTGGTTTGGCCAAACAAATAACTGGCTGGAGGTGTGTGTCTTTGCAGCCTTACTGAAAACAGTTTCTCATTTGCTTTCAGGGGGCTGGTGGACTCAGCCTGTCAGGTCAGCTCTGGCCCCAAGTCTGGCTTCAGGCACGTGATCTGCTGAGCCCGCCACCTTGACCATTGCTGAAAACTCAGAGATCAGTGAAGGGTAGGACAAATGTCATGGGCACCCAGGGCTGCCAGATGTCTCCTGCCTCTGACTGTGCAGGTTCCTGAGTACAGAACAGGTCTAAGGAGATGAGAAGTCTCAGGAGAACTACTTGTCTGCAGAGCCCTCGCTGTGCCCTGCTTCCCCAGGGGCCATCGGTCCTGTTCTTGCTGGGCTTCCTCTGGGTCCTTACTGCTCACTTGATGTGAGGGACACAAGCCTGAGTTCCTCGGACCTTGTAGTCAGCTGAATGTCCCGTGTGAAGCTGCTGAGAGTGAATGTTAGGAGCTGTCGGGAAGGAAAAGGGTTGGAGTTGAGAGCAGGGAGAAGGAAGAATGAGTTTTATAAGATGGAGGGAAAAAAGCTTTCCTGTAAAGTGAAAATGCAGGTAAGAGACTGAAAAACTTCCAGGCAGCAGGAACGCTGCAGAAGGGGCAGGCGTGCTTGTCATGTTTTTCTCTTTTTCTCCCTGTGCAGCCGATGCGACTTTGCCCAGGGAGTGGTGCGTGGTGGGGGTTTGACAGAGGGACCCTGGGGATGTTTTTTCATTAGCAATTACTCCTCTTCAGCAAGGCTAATGCTGAGGTGGGGCCGGCAGGGATAGTCATCCCTGCTGTCACCTTGCGGGGACAAGGTGCAGGGGGCTGCACGGGCATCGTTGTGGTTTCCCAGGGCATCAATCACCACAGAGGAGGTGTGGTGACCTCTCTGCAGGAGAGGTCCTGGGGGTGCTGGCCTGGTGGAGCTGGGGCCAGGGCTCCCCACGGGAGGGACGTGGTCCAGATCACTGCTGAGAGCAGAGAGATGGGTGTTTGGGCAGCTCAATCCTGGTGTCACTCCGGTGGCTCTCAGAGCACTGTGGGCCAGGGCTGGCCCTGTGCAAATGTGCAAAACACAGCAAAGCCACCACCTCCTTGCTCAAGAAACTTGTGCTCTAAGTAAACTGTGAAACCAGGGTGCAAATCTTGTTCTAAGCTTTTTGGGTTTTTGTTTTTAAGGACCTCTGCTGTGACAGTGCTGATTGCCTAGTGTGGGTGATTCTCGAGAAAAATTCAGCAAGATTGATTTTTATCAGAGTTTCTCAGCCCGAGTGCCTTGACTGGCCAAGAGAGCACATTGATTTGCCTCCCATTGCCTAAAACATACGCTGGGGAGTTAGCGGAGCTCTGTGATAATGCCTGCCCTTGCAGCAGCACCGCAATTAGAGACCGCTTACGTCTCAAGTGCCCTAACAGTAGAGCCCTCTTCTGAGGATGACATTTTCCTCAAGGCATCCCAAAAAGCCTGTTTTTGACAGCTCTGCTTGCGCCACTCTAGCAGATAAACGCGGGATTGTGTGTACAAACTGGGGGCGGATGGGGGGCTGCGGGGTGAGCGGGCTCTGCCTGGGAGGGGATTGCGGCCAGTCTGGGCTCTGCCTGGCACAGAGCAGGGCTTGTCCTTTCTGTTTCCCTCCCGCAGCTGGGCCACTTGCCACCGTCTCTCGCTCTGCCTGCCTTCTGACCGTGTCTGTGCACATTGGCCTTTAGCCTCTCCCTATGGTTCAACGTTGAGTCCATGTCCTGCTCTTCTCTTCTGACAGCATCCCAATTATTTTGAATATTCTCTCTGCAGTCAGAGGTTTCCCCGAGTCATACCTAAATGTTAATAAAAGCCTAATGGTTTGTGTTAAGGAAGGCAAGAGATAAGACTAGAGCCCTTTTATCACAGCCTTTAATGGCCTGAAAACGTCAGTTCTGTGGGAGCAACTGCCAAATTTTGAGCCTGTGAAGACGATGGCTAAGTCCCACAAATCAACAAGTTTGGAGCGGATTATCGGATGCTGGCTGTGTCATTTTCCCAGGACTCCAGGCATGCTAGAAGCCAACACTTTAATCCGCTCTGATATGATGCATGAAAGGGGCCGGGCTCCCTTTCCATGTACCGAAGCTTTCAGACCCACTGTGGCAGAGTCAGAAGAGCCTTGCTGAAAGCAGAAGCTGCAGGGCTTTTTCTGAACTGCAGCCTGCTTTTGATTCAGGAATAAACTCCATCTTTGCTTAAGAACTATTTTTAAGGTTACAAACACAGGATGCAGAAATCAGCACATTTTCATGGTTTTCCTGAGTGCTGCCTCACCACTCCTCTTCCTCCTTCTGTTTCCAGCAGACTTCCTTCCCGGGGGGACATCCTGCACGCCTGCCTCTGGGGCGGGGGAGCTGTAATGGAAATTCTGGAATATTGCTTTTTCTGCTCCTTGTAGGCCTGGGATAAAGAGCTGAACCCGCCCCGTGAAAACAGCCGAATTCTTGAGCTCTGATGTGGCTGGAAATCTTTTCTCTCTGTCCCGCTTTGTTTTTGCAATCACGCTCAGGGGTTAATCTGGCTAACCCTCCTCTTACATGTGGCTCCTTGGTTTGAATTAATTAGCATCACTTGTGAAATTGGGCAGAAATGCCGAGTATGCTCTCCTCGCAGGCACGGGGTGATGGCAGCGCAGCCGGGCTGGTGCTGGCTGTTGGGTTGTCTCCAGCGTGCGCCCGAGGTGGCTCTTCCTTAGCACCAAGGTGGCAGAGCCCGATGTTCTGGGTGCTCAAGGATTTGAATCTAGACTTGCCCAATACTTCTGTGAGTTACTGAGTACCTAGAGTGTGTTGCAGAAAAATAGTGGCAGTGCAGGTCAGTGCCTGTGGGGTTGCGTTAAAACACGTGATACAAAGAGATTGGTTTAGGAAGAAAACTCAGTGTTGATCCTCTCCCCACTTCAGTGTAGGGCAGTTTAGTTTAAGATGGAGTGAGAGTTAACCCATTCTGAGTGGAGAAAGCCTTTTAACCCAGCCTTTAAGTGGGAGTTCCCAAGCTGCAGTGACTGCCTGGTGCTTTCAGAAGGATGTGGCTTGGCTGTATCCTGTTTACCATAACGTGACAGCATTAAGATGTCCCTCGGTGCTGTGGTGTGCAGACAGCAGCAGCACAGCGCATCTCCCCACCCTGGGACTCGAGAGAGGGAAACAGCATATGTCTCCTCCTGCTGTGCATTGGAAGACCTGATGTCATTTAAAGAAAGGTGTTTCAGAGGAAGGATGTGTGCGGCCAAAACAAAGCCTGGCCTGCGCTAGTATAGTTACATCCTGTTTACTGTGGAAAACACTTTGTGCTGATATTCGCTCTGGAACGCGTGATTTATAAGCAGGCAGGCGCAGAAGATAAGGAACTTCCCGTGATTTCGGCCACCTGTGAGAAGAAAGGGCTGTGTCCCTGGGGTGGGACTGGCGGATGCCGGTGCCGGCTCCCGGGGCAGCTGCTGCAGGGACAAGGTGCTGAGCATCCCTTCAGTGCTGCTGTTTCCCAGCAGGAAGGAGCCTTGTGAGCTTCAGGTGGTTAGTACTGGTGGAGAGTAATGAAGAGGGGCTAGAGATGAATCGTCCCCAGGACAAACAAATAAACCCAAGTGCATTTCTAGAGGTCTGGTTGTGAATGGAGGGCACCATTAAATAAGAAGCATGAATGGCTTGTGTACCCTTTGTGCGGCGTCGAAGGGTTGTGTTGCTCAGTTACAGGGGGAAACACACAAGAATTGGGGCTGTGATTTTATATTTTAACAGAATGAAATGCTGTGGAACTGCAAAATGCATTTAGCAAAGTCGCTTACATCCACAACACTTGATCCTTTCGTCTGGGTCCCTTGTGAACCGAGCTGCAGCTCCGAGCAGGTTGCCTCCTGCTTGGCTCTCGATGTAGCTGGGGAAGTTTTTCAAATCAGTCTTTGTTACTCCACGGCTGATGCAACCAGAAGCAGAATGGATGCAGGGTCTGGTGTCTGCTGGGGCGCAGGGGACCACGATCAGGGTGGTTCTGTGGAGAGGACCTGATATTCCATTTGTGGCAGCACTTTTGTGCTGGTCCGGAGCAGAAAGATGAGCCCTGGATGGGATCAAGGATGTATTGGTGTAGTGTGGCACCAATGCAGGACACGTGGTGGTGGCTGGGAGGCTGGACAGGCACAAGGTGCACCCCAAACCAGGGTCAGAGCAGACTGGGGGTCCTGCCTGGGTCCCACACTCTTGCTACAAAGCCTGAAGATTTGCCTTATCTTCTAAACTGTTTGGAGAGAAGAGAGAGCTGAAGATTTGGTCTGGTGCCATTAGTGAAATAATAACGGTAATAGGGAATTAAAATACAGGCCCTGGTGCACTCAGCCCAAGGAGGAGAGGCTGTGCTAAACAGGCTGGTTGTCCACTTCTCCTGCCCAGTGGAGGCACATGGTCTGGTTTCTTAACAGATAGAGCCTCAAATCCCTGCATTCGTTCTGCTTAAATTAGCATTCCTGACGGTTATTTTGGAAGGAATACCGATGTTACAGCTGAGTTCAGTAGGGTGTAAAATGTGCTTAGTTTTAGGGGTGTGGGTTGCAGTCTACCAGTGTTTCTTGTCTGGAGTTTCTAAGTGCTTTTGGGCAGCCTGCAAACACCCACAGGTGTGGGCACGGTGAGAGGTGACAGCCACTGTGGCTTCTCTAGAGATGGGCCTGAAATGACACTGTAGATCATGTGGTAATGGCCCTTGAAACACGCCCATGGTTTGAACCCAGCTGCACCCACAGCACTTCATAAAAGCTGCTGCACGAGTGACAGCAGGTGACTTGTCGGCAGTGAGACTGTTGTGGTGTTCAGACACTGCTGGATCCATCCACGTCGTCTGAGCAGAAATTGTAAGGAGAGTCTCAGAGGAGAGTGGTCATAAATCTTGGGTGCGTCTCAGCAGAATAGGAGGAATGTGAGGCATCGGTCCCACTTTCAAATGCTGCTGTCATGCAGCAACTGTGCTAATTAATTTAGCACAGGAAAGTAAAGTCTGTTGTCTTGCTTTGGGCCGGATGAGCCAAATGCCTGCTCATGAATGTGGAGTCCTTAACAATTGTCCTCTGCCTTCGTCCCTCGACACCTGATGGCAAGTTGACATGGGAGCCTTGATACTGGTCTTGTGCCCCCATCGCCAGCCCTCGTGCCCAGGGCCAGCCCTGGCAGAGCCGCCCACCACAGTGGTTCCTGCTGGAGCCGGGCACCTGCTCGAGCTGCAGTGCCTGCCATCCTGACGTCCTGAATTTAACTTTTCTGTAGCAAAGGCAGTTCCTGCTCCTCCAGAGCTTTGGGGAACAGGTCAAAAGCAGAAGCCAGAGGCGAATAATGAATTTCTCTGGTCATGGACAGCTGTATTTGGTCTGCGGGGCATGGTGAGCGGCTGTGGGCAGATGCTGGACTGGGTCAGTGGCTCCAGCATTGCTGGGCAGGGTTTTGCAGCCACTGCTCTTCCCTCCATGCCCCATGGCATGGTGTCTCCTCCTGTTTGGCAGCTCCCTGTCCCATCCCATCCCGTCCCATCCCCATGGAAAGCCAGTGGAAATTCTGCTGTTGACTGCAGTAGCAGTGAGATCAGAGCCAGGATTTACAGTACTGAGAGTCGCCAGCAAGCTTTCTTTTTTTCCCCTCCTCCTTTGGCTCTGTTCTCAGTCACTTCCTCACTTACTTGCAGAGAAATAATATTCTGAAATTTTACTGGAGAAACTTTCTGCTTCACCTTTTGTTTGAGCAGGAAGGAGCCAGAGATGGCTGCTGGGCTTGCAGCCACCCCAGCTGTGTGTGGTTCCACGTGCTCCCGAGTGCTGATCCAAGCACTGATCTGAGCGTTGATCCCAAGTTCTGACCTGTGGGAAGGGGGACCCATCTCAGCCCTGGGGTGGGTGCAGGACCAGCCCTTTGCAGGCAAAGCTGCAAGGGTGGATAGCCCCTGGGAGGGCTGAGAAGCCTCCCCTGCAGCACAGCCCCTGCGGGCGAGGGGCTTCCAGCACCGTGCTGGGAAAGAGACCTCTGACTGCTTTGGTGGGAGAGGGGGGCACCGAGCCCCCTTGTTCCCTTTTGCCATCACACCAGAATCCTGTGCTGAGATGAGGGTGCTGCTGCAGTAAATGTACCTCTGGCTGGAGGATGCCCTCCTGGGGTGCCCTGCCCTGGATGGCTCCGTGGCGTGGGCAAGGGCAGAGCTGTGCCAGCAGCTCATCTCCAGCACAGCCTGGTCTGGACTTGGCTCCAAAGGTCAATCTGGCAAGCACAAAGAAGGCTCTATTACAGCTTTTTGCTCCCATATGAACCAGCTACATTTTCCTATGCCATGACTTGGTAGCGAGGAGCTTCCTCTGGGCGCAGAGGGGCTGTTGGCAGCTTGTCCCCACTGATCCCAGGGCATCAGTGGCGGGGGGACCTGCTGGTGTTGCTGCAGCCCACTGACATGTGTGTCTCTCCACAGCTGCAGCCGGAGCAGCTGGACTGTGGGGCGGCACATCTCCAGCACCCACTGGCCATCGTCAACCCCGTCACTGCCACCCCCATTTTCACCTACAGCGGCCTGACCGCCGTGGCCGTGGCCAGCGTCAACAACTACACCGTGGTGTTCCTGGGCACTGCCAGCGGAGGACTCCTGAAGGCAAGTGGGGGCTGGTGGTGCCAGCACAGGGGAGGCCGGGCTGGGAGGCCGGGGGGGGCGGCGGGGCTTCCCCTTCGTGCACCTCTGCTTTGCACAGAGGACAACGGCTGCTGTCGAGCTTGTCCGAGCACCTGCTTTCATTGGGCAATGAGAAGTGAGCGGATGCTGCTGTAATCTGTATGGTGATATATGCTGCCTGGTGGCTGGTGGCCGTTAATTACTGTTCAAGGCTGCCATGCAAGCAGGATGTTCTTGATGAACGCTATGCTGGAAATGTTATTGCACAGCATTTAATTATTAACAGCTCTTCTAACAAATTCTCCCTCTGAGCTGATGGCTTTTGAAAGTTCCATGTAGGCAGGGGAATCACCAAGAGGTGCTTCATCACAGCTGAGTCCAAAGCAGGTGTGAGCCCATGCATCTGATGGAGTAGATGTTTTGCATGATGTGCCAAAGGCAACGCAGGGCAATGCAATACCCTGGCTCCAGAGCCAAGATGCAAGCCCAAGGTATGCGGGAACTTTAGCACCTGAAGTTTGCCAAAGAAAGTTTTGATTCCAGCCAGCCATGACAGTCTGGTGTGCTGTCAGCATCGAAAGTCCGTAGGGGAGAGGAGGGAAAAAGCTCTGGAGCACGGACCTGGCTGATTCCTGCTTTGTCTCAGCCTGGGGTGAGCAGTGCATAGTGTGGAACAGTGGATCAAAATGCTTGGAGAGAAGAAAACTGATCCCATCTCTCCACTTGCGTCCAAGGGCTCCTGGCAGAAGTGTGGGCAGGATCACAAAGAAGCTCTGTGCTTTGATTCTTGCCCGCAGGGGCAGGTGCTGCCGGGGGGCGGGAGGAGGCTGGCAGCGCGGCGGGTGCCACACGCAGCGCAGCCCTGTTCACACAGCATTCACAGCTCCGCTTCCATTAGCGTCTCGGAGAAAGCCGCCTTATCTGCTGCGCCTCCATTAGGGAGAGGCTCCTGGCTACCCTTTGCTGGGATAATTTGCTCAGATAGCTCTAATCTAATTCTACAACACAGCTGCATAACCAGAAGCCCTTTTACCTTCGGGGCTCCTTGTTGTTTGGCACAGGATACAAGATACTTTGCGTGAGTTATCATTCAGATTCGCTGCCTGAGAAAAGACAGCGAAGGGGCAGGAATAGTGCTCGACCAGCTCCTGCCAGCAGCAGTTATGACTGCCAGGGGTGTGTACCGGGAATTAATCAGATCGGCCACAGTCGGGTGTTTCGGGAGGGCCGTTATCAGTGCCACGTCCAGCAGTCATTAGAGGAATAACAGCACTTGGGAAGCAGTGGCCAAGGTGAGGTGTGCCAGGGTGCAGTGCCCTCAAAGGAGATGGTGGGTGGGAAGGGTCTGTTCTGGTGAGTCCACACATGCCCAGGTCTGCAAGCCCTGGGCTTCCAGACAAGGTGCTGTGTTGGAGTTGCCCAGAACTTCAGCCCACTCTGCTCCTGCCAGCACCACAGCAGTGCCCTCCAGCATGCGCTGACCCTGCTCTGGCGAGAGGACTGGTGGTCTCTGCCCCGCTGGGCTGTGGTGGCTCTGCCCCAGGGGCCATGGCTCACGGAGGTCCAGGGAAGGTGCCCGCGCAGTGAAGGTGTGGAGTAAATGGGCCCAGGAGGCAGGGGGACCTCGGGACAGGGGCCCAGAAGCAGCTGAGCCTAGAGCACGTCCCAGCAAGAAGGGAGAGAGGATGGTTGCAGAGCTAAAGTGGAGAGTGTTGGGACATGGTTCATGGACATCTAGGAGGGTGATCCCATGCAAATTATTTAGCTTCTGGGTAGCCAGAAAGTGGGGATAATAATAATTCCCTTCTTGTTCTGCACAGGTTTGCAGTGCTTGCACATGGCTCTTAGCAGAGAGAAGCCCTCTGCTTTGAGCTTGTGCTATCTTACGAGGACATGTCAGTGCTGCTCTAGTGTAAGAATTAATTAATCCTATGTTAATTAATTGATCCAGACTTTAGAGAGCAGAGGCATGCTTGGTCCTTACAATTATTGCTTTCCCTTGCTAGTAAGGGGGTAGGATCTGTCCTCGCTCCCTTTCTGTTTTAAGCTGAAAAGTGACTGTCACACAAAATTGTGTAGCTCTATTGTTATTTCCTCTCAGCAATGCCACATTTAATTTGCCGAGCTTTCAAGTCAAATGCCAAGACATTCTGAGATCTGAAAGGCAGGCTGATGCTTCGCGGCCTCTTCCATCACCGCCAGCACTTCAGCTGGTGATTCACGAGGCAAGGTGGGCTTCGGCTCTCCTGCGGCAGCTGCCGTGGGCTTCTGGAGTGAGCCTGGGTAAAAGCTTGGAGTGACATCCCTTGTTTTTCAAATATGCAGCGGGCAGGGGATGCCATGTCGTAGAGCCCTGTGGCTGATTTTCACTGTTTTTCATTAAGCTCTGGAACTGTGAGGTTTTTTGTAAGAGAACTGCACATGTGTCTGTGGTGGGGGCTGAAGGCTGGTGCCACTGTCAGTAGGGTGAAGTGAGAGCAACGCTGCTGTGGCCGGCTGGAAACAGCCGTGCAGTGGGTACAGCCTTTGACCAGAGGTTTCCCAAGAGGCAGCCTCTCAAACGGGGCTTTAAACAGAAGGACCATGGGCTGCAAGGGTTGTTTGTCCTGGAGCAGGGCTCCTGGCCATGGCCTGGGCTTTCTGGACCACCTTCCCTGTGGCACAGAGCTGGCTCGTCCGTAAAGCTTGTGTGTGCAGCCAGCAAAGTGAGGAGAGATTTGCGATGCTTGGAAATGTGGAACACCATTAGATATCACTTTGATTCTTGTTTATAACTGAGGAAAAATAATCTTCTCCCCATGGTATTTGAAAAATGGTCTCAGTGAGTGACTTCTTCTCACTACAGATTAATCTGGACAGTACCATGAAGGTGATTAGCAGGAGATCCATTTCAGTGGCTTACGGAGAGCCCGTCCACCCCATCATGCAGTTTGACCCTTCTGATTCCACCTACCTCTATCTGATGACCTCCTATCAGGTGAGATCTTTAGTCTTCAGCAAAAGAGTCCCGTGAGTATCACGCATTTCATTTGGTGTTCAGAACTAAGCTGGGAGCAGGGACAGTAACATTTGCTTTGACATTAACAGGCAGAGCCAAGAAGTTCAGAGCCTTGGCTGGGGTGTCAAAGGGCTTTCCGGGGGGATACCTGTGCCTGTCCACTCTCCTGCACAAGGTGGGGGTCACACCAAGCAGACTGGCTTGTCAGGTTTTCTCCTTTTTGTGGTGGCCAGGTAAAAAGAAGAGTGAAAGATTTCAAAACCGATCCCCCTTACGGGAGTGCAGAAATAAGCAGAGCTTCTTCCTGTACAGAAACCTGAAAATTGCAGTCTTTAAGGAGGCTTTTAGGAGATCCTACAGACAAAAGGGCTGCCTGTCAGAAATGATCCCTGGGGGAGGTTTCTGCTCAGCCTGGCCAGCGGGAGGGCTGGATGGAAGGAGGGCTCTGCGGAGACTGGGAATGCCGCAGCAGGTAGAAACAGACGGTCTCATCTCCGTCAAGTGAGCAGAGGAGGAAGATGAGAGCTGAGTGCTCCAGGCGCTGGTGGTTTGTCCTGAATTACATTTGAATCTGTCAAAACAGATGCACAACCACAAATGTTACATGTTGCATTTATATTTTCCAAGCCCTAATTCCCTGCAGATTGGTCATTATCATTTCACAGAACCCCCCGGGGTGCCTCTTTAGCTGATGTTCCAGGCTGGCTCAGCTCAGCTCCGGGGCTGGGCTCAGCACCTCCTTCGGGCTTGATCAAACAGCCAGCGCAGCACTTGAGATGCTCTCCTCTGTCTCCTTCTTTTCCAATAGACCAGATGAGTTTATTTTTCTTTGGTGGAATTAGGATCCTGGGAAGCTCCCTCGGAGCTCAGCAGGGCTGGGGAGGTGCTGAGCACCACAGGGCTGCGAGTAAAGCATGGTCTGGCCAAGGAGCCCGTGGTCTGAGGTGTGCTCTCCTGGTGGGAGCTCAGGGCCCTCAGCACCTCACAGTGTCAGTCCCCGCTGTACCAAACAGCTCAGTTTTCCTTCCCAAATGTTTAGAAATGGAGGGAGGAAAAAGCAGAAACCGACACGCGCTTTCCCTCCAACAGCTCCTGCCGAGCATGTCCCCAGAGGTGCTTTGAGTTCTTTACAAATTAAGGTTTCCAGAGTGGTGTTGCTTTCTGGTCCTTTTGCAAACAGCCAGAGAGTGTTTCGCTCTGTCTGGAGAGGAGCTTTCTGCAGGTCTGAGTGAGAGCTTTTCACAGGGTAGGACAAGCTGTGAAACCATCTCCATCTGATGCGTCAGGAAGGTGTGGTGCCACTCTCCGTCGTGTGGCCATCGCACACCCATTGCCAAGGTGCTGGCTGAAAAGGAGCAGCTCAGCTCAGCTCAGGGCTGCTGTGCACCCTGTGGGGTGGCACACTGGTGGCAGCAAGCCCTGTCCCTTGGATGTCCTCACCTGCCCTGGCACCCAGGCTCTGCTGTGGGCACTGGAGGGACAGCCTGTGCCAGTCCCCGTGCAAGCTGGTCATATGCAGAGCACCCACCTCTGAGTGGTGTGGAGTGGAGGATGATGGTGCCGGGGTTGACTCCCCATTGTCTGTTCTGTAGTGCTTGGTCCAGGCTACTGGCTAAAGCAGCTCGAGATACTGGTGTCATCTCGTTAGCTACATGTGACCGTACTGGGGCATCCTGGCCGAGTTGAGTGTCACTGTGGTGTTGTGAAACATTTGGAAGCAGTTGTGCTGTTGTCGTGCAGATGACACGGGTGAAGGTGGCTGCCTGCAACCAGTACTCAACGTGCACGGAGTGCCTGGCCGCCGCTGATGCTTACTGCGGGTGGTGCACGATGGAGACCAGGTAGGACTGGTTGTGTCCTCATGTGCTGTGACCTGTCCGTTGGCCCTCAAGCCTGGGCAAGAATTTCTGGTGCCTTTTATATTTCCACACAGTCACACTACCATTAGTCTGTGTCCATTCCTTACGAAATATGTGCTTTTAAAAACAATTGCATCTGGTCTCAAAGGGATGGGATGCTCTTCAGAGCCAGGATTTAACTGTAGCTGCATTGTTATGCTGCAGTCAGCTGCCAGAGCAAAGAATATCTTGCAGGCATCCAACCATGGGACCGAGAGAGACAACACCCTGTTAGAAACCATCTTTTGCCTTTGCAATTATCATTTATGAGTAGGAAGCAATGAACACTCGAAAAGGGATTTACAAAATTAGACTCTGTGTTTACAAATTGAAGAAGTCGGATGAAATGTCACCTTCTCCTCTTCAGTTCTAGGGTCAGCCTGCCTTGCTCTCGCGTGCCCTGAATCCCAGTGCCCTGTTGATGCTGGTGAGAGTATGGGCTCTTATGGTGGCAACCAGACACTTTAAATATAGCAGCAAAGCTTTAGGCTTGCCTGTGTTGTTGGAGGAAAAAGATGAAGGCACAGGATGTTCTCAGGATCTTTCCTCCCAAGGAAGTCAACATTTTTATCACCTGTTTTAAAAATAATCAACCAGGAATTGTTCCCCTGTCCATTGCAGGTGTTCTCTGCAGCATGAGTGCATGAACTTCACAGGGGCCAACTTCTGGGCAAGTGCAAGTGAAGGAGTGCAGCAGTGCCCTTCCATGACCATCTTGGAGCCCGAGATCAATATCGACAAAGAGAACCCGGTGCGTTTGATGTGAACACCGGGTTAGTCATGTGCAGCGTCCCGTAGAGTCGTTACCTGCTCTCAGGGCTGATCAATGCCCACGCTGCTCCAGCGCAGCAGCATGGCTCCACACGGCTCAGATGTTGGTCATGGGGATGCTGAGCTCTGCCATATGCTGCCAAGTCAGGCCAAGGCTCTCAAAAGCGGCTGGAGATGACCTCCTGCACCTTGGCACCCCAGCAGCCCTCGGGGTGGGAGGACAGGGCTTCTGAAGCCGCTACACCAAACACACGGGAAAGATCTGCAGAATTTCAAAATACAGATCAGCTGCAGCCAGCCAGATCATTTTCTGGCTTTGTTTTGATGCTATTTTTAACAATATTTAAAATGTTTTCATCAACATATTTTTCATTTAAAGACAGACTCTCTCTCTCCCAACGGCAAAAACCTCTCTGTGCCAAAGTGCTCAGCCAGCCCTAAGATGGGGAAATCGCTCACAAACGGGCAGCAGCTGGGGCAGAGCCCAGACCAGAGCTGGAGGGAGGGATCCCATGGGACCCCAGCACCAGACCGGCTCCAGTTCTGCCGCGCGTGGGCTGGGGTCCCCAGGGAGTCACCCCACCGACAGCGGGGAAGCCAGCTGAGGACGTGTGGCACGTTTCCCTGGGTCACCTCCTCAAAAGCTTTCCCTTTCTACCAAACGTCCACCCCTTCCCCTCGGAGGCTGACTGCGGCTCCGTCCTCGTGTGCTGATGGTGGGAGTTGCTGGCGTGTGGCTGGCTCTCGCCAGCTCGACACTTCCCTCACCAATCCCCAGTCCCCACTGGTGCAAACCAGGAGGGTCAGGCACTCAGAAGCAGGGGTTAGTTTTATTCTGCTCTTCCTCTTTCTCCTCCTCCTCCTTCCAGGACAAACAGGGCTTGTGCAGGCAACCTGGGCTGAGGGCGCTTGGAGAGGGCTTGGCCCTTGTGTCCCATGTCTGCCAGGTGCTCTCCCGGAAGTCCTGGGCTGGGTTTTCGTGCCAGCTACAGTTGTTGGGGTTCGTGGTGACAGAGCTCTTGCTGCTAAAGCAAGGTTTTGTGTGCGGGTGGCTTTCAGGTACATAAAATGAAAGAAAACTGCTACGTTTTGGAGTTGCTGGCCTATGGAAGAAAGCTTGTAACCATTAGCAAATTCTAAATATAATTTTCTGTGATAATCACTGATTTATTTTTTTGTCCCATGTAGGCCCTGATAATACAAATAAATGGGACTATCCCAAACCTGAATGGAACAAATATTTCATGTGACTATGGAAATAATATCCACACGGTAGCCAGAGTTGCTGGAGATTATGTAAACCAATTTATTTACTGCAGTTTACTTCCACGCGAGAAATATCCACCATTTCCAGATGATCAAGGTATGTAGAGGAAAACAAACTCAGTTCATTCTAACCACTTCTGTGGACATAATTTTTCATAGGTTTTTTTCTTTTTCCAATTGTATGTGCAGTTGATAATGCATAGAGGGAAAAACAGACTCAAGCTGCTTCTGTTTTATAGGGCATATGACTTTAAAGTGTAGGAGTTCCACCATCTTAACATGAGTTGACAGTATTATAAATCTATCAATTTTTGTTTTAAACATGAGAATTTAAAAGCCAGTTCATGTACTTACTTCATTAAGATTTATCTGGCTAGAGCTTCTGCTTCAGATTTACCAAGTACTGAAAAATGTTTTAACCCTGGGGAAATGTTGCTACTTACATTGATATTTTCGATTCGTTTTGTTTAATTTCCCTCCCAAACACGCGCTACTTTTCAGGAGGAGTTCTGCAAGGAGGGCAAGATGGTACCTAAAGCAGTTCAGACACTCTTAATCCCGTTTATGCAGTCAGAAGCCAGGCTGAGGTCTTCCAGTATCCCCTGTTCTCAGATGGTACCAAAGGGGGTGCCTGTGTTGAGGCTCCGTGGAGCTGCATTCCAGAGGTGACCAGCACCTGCAGGTCTGGTTGACGTCAGCCGAGCCTGGATGGCCTCACTGACCAGATCTGACACTGGCCACTTAGTGATGGAGACAGCCCCGTTTTATAGCTCCTTCTGAGGAGTTTGATGCTTCATTCCAGACTTGAGCGCTTGTTACATTTTCATCTTTCAAGCCTGGAGTGAATGCTCCATTGAAGATGACTGACTTCAGTAGGAGCAGAATTAGCCAGTCCTTTTGAAAATCCCACTTTTAATAGGCAAGTTTATAAAGCTGCATTGTTTTTCTCCTTAGCTATCCAAAGAATGGGAGATCATTAACTGTTCTGTATTGTTGGTTACGGCAGCGTCCAAATGAATTTCAGGAATCCAAGGCACTGATTTATTGTACATATTCTGAAAGAGGCATTGTCTCTTGTCCCTGGTGGTTATATGGCAAAACTGCAAAATAAAAAAAAATTAAGCAATTCTGGGGGGAGGGGGAGTTAGTGTAGCATGTTAAGTAGCCAAAAAAGGGATTTCCACTCTTCTCTGTGGGTTTGTTGTCATGGGGAAAGTGAGCGGGGTTTTAAAACATGATAACTAACATGTTTTAATTACCACGTTTTTTTAAAAATATCATTTAGCACCAACTGTAAGCGAAGACAATAATTAACTCTGCTAATTAACACTTGCACAGCACGCTGGAATTTTCTGCTGAAATTCGCAATGTTCTTTCTGGTGAGGGTGATGTAAAGGGTTGATTTAAGAGGGAAGAGCTGAAAGTCAGAGGGCAAAAGATGAACGGTCCAAGCTCTGAGATGCAGCTTGGAGGAAGCCCCAGAGAAAACAAATCAGATTTAGCCCTTGTTTTCCCAAGGGTCTGTCTTGTCTTCTAAGCATGAGTGAGAGGCTCTTGCAACCCAATATTCTTTGGCTTGATTCTCTCAGACCACGTGGTCGTCAAAACCGCTCTCCGGGTCAACAGCAAAAACATTATCGAGGCCAATTTCACCATCTACGATTGCAAAAGAACTGGGAACATCTACCCGAAGAGAGCGTAAGTGACGGCGGCGGGTGGGTGGCACGGCGCGGGTGGCACCGCGTTGGCAGATGGAGTGGTTTGAAGGCGGGAGGGTGGGCACGCAGCCGGAGGAGGGTCTCCCCGCGTTCCTGGGGCTTCCTGCGGCAGCGCAGCCCCCCGCGCCAGCGGGGCTGGGGACTGGGCAGGGCTTGGCAGGAGCTTGGGGGCTGCGCTGCCAGGGATTCACGGAGGAGGGTCCTCGCAGCGGCTTGAGCCATCTGGACATGTTGGGTTTTTTTAAACATGAATAATATTTTTATATAAAGCTTGTTCTGTTAACCCTTAGGCGGCAGAGCCGGCCTCGCCTGCAATCCAGGGGGGGTCTGTTGGGCGGTGAGGGAGGGACACATTCCTCTGCTCTCTGCCCCTTCCAGCCATGGGTGGGAACAGCTGCGTACCCCTCATCGGCGCGATGGGCTCAGCGGGAGGGCTCTGGTGCCACCCACAGAAATTCACCCACCTTTCAGGAGCACAACAGCAGATCCTGACTGCTGGAATCCCCACGTCCTGCCCACCAGTGGCACAAGGTGCAGGGGAGAGCCTGTGCCAGGCGCAAGCATCCCTGGAGAGATGGATGGGGGGGAAGAGTGTCTCGGGGG
>JAVSBS010001860.1:0-11567 GCA_033124195.1 Coracias cyanogaster | reverse complement strand
AGTGCCAAGTCCAGCGTCACGATCACCTCCCTACTCCTGCTGCTCACACCGTTTCTGATCCAGGCCAGGATGCCCTTGGCCTACTTGGCCACCTGGGCACACGCTGGCTCATGTTCAGCCAGCTGTCAACCAACACCCCACCGGTCCTTCTCCGCCAGGCAGCTCACTGCAGGGGGGTTGGACTAAATGACCTTTAAAGGTCCTTTCCAACCCAAACTACCCTATGATCCTGTGAAACTTATTTTAATATCACCTTCAAACTTTAAATACTTCACTGTTGTCTTAACTTTTGCCTTACTTAGACACTTACCTGCAACACACAAGTTCAGGTTTACTTTATAATCAACAGGAGAGAGATAATTCATCAGAACATCTCAAAATATCTTTTTATAAAATTATCCTCCCAAATAAATACAACATTAAATGTTCCCCTTTAAAAAAACATAATAGATATTCTTCTAAAAACTACATGACATAAAAATGGTATGTCCAATCAGTAAAACTTCTCTGCTGTAATGGAACTCACAATTCCAAATTACACATTTTATTTTCTACTTGTAACTAACTTTCAATGATTTGTAGGGCTCAGGATGACTGCATTATTCTAATTTCTTTAACAGCCATGAAAAATAACACACGTTAGCCAATTCTAGACCTTCAGACCATTCCAAACTATCCCCTCATTATGTTTTCCTTCTCTTACTCTCTCTTACTTCCTTGTACTCTCTATTATTACACGAGGAACTACATTTGAGTATAGGTATTTTAATGACAGCAGATCAGCCACAGTGCTTGAGGTTTTTATGTGTTCCATGATAAACTAGAATAATTGAAGCAGATGATCTTTCAAGAAAATGCTCCAATTAGGAGTTAAATAAGGACTATTGAATTTTTCCACAGAGTTTTCTCATGTGATTCATCTGCTAAATTATTTTTTCCGTCTTTCATTTTCAGGACATTCCTTAAACCAATCTAAACCCCAAACAGAAGGAATCCCAGATCAAAAACAATCACTAGAAATGCATCATTCAGAAACAGCTGGGCCAATAAGGCTCACTATACATTATACAAAGAATTTTTTTACAAAAATATGCATATTACCATCTGATTTACTAAAAAACATGTGAAGAATAAAATTAAAAATCCTGTCTCAAAGCACTTCCTTGTTTTCTTCCAAGTTGGAAATTGAATTTGCCTTCATCAAAAATGACAAGATAAACCGGACCGCGACAGGTACAATACAGCAAGCAAGGTGCCTCAAATCCTCCTGAACTATCTTTCTTCTCTCTCAATATGTTTAAAACCCCAGACGTAGGAATATTTCAGGATCTCATTTTACCAGAAAACTAAAGACACGTCAAATGATCAAATCTCAGCCCTTGACACTTCAGTTCTAACCCAAGAGAGTGTAAAAAATAGGTAAAATATTAACTAATGTATGTCTATGCATATTAAGGGTGTTGAGGAAACTTTCTCTTTTGTATGGCAAAGATATTTTCACACACATCCCAGAGCATAAGCCCTCATTTTAAGAATTTATGTGTTTATGTGAAATGGTAGAATTTGAGGATTCACTTGCATTAACTGCTTACCAAATACATCTCTGTTGATTCTCTGTAGTGATTTCCAGTGCAGAGTTTCTTCTGAATCTCCCTGCACTTTCTGCCCTTAATATTGCAAACGCGTTTCCCAGATATACATCCACTGCCAATTACTAAATGGCATTCAGCATATTTATTGACTGCCTTCCAACTTACTCTAGTAAATTAAAAATATTCGCCCCCAAAACCTCAAATCCTTGGGTAGTCTTGGCCTTACCCAACAGAAAGTTTAGCATGGATTGGAGAGAGAATTTTTATGCTGATTTTTAAAACATCATTACTCTTTCTTCAGTATAAAAATAATACCACCTGTTAGAGATTTATCCTTCCCCTAAAATACAAGAGACTCACGTATCCAAAGTTTTGATCCTACATCCAGGGGAAAACTATGAAACCTTAAAAGGCCAGAAACTAGAATTCGTATCTCTACACAACATGAAGCTCATGGACTGACTAGAGAGATTAATTTTCTGGGAGATGATAGTTTCTGACCCTTAGGTAGTTGCTTTATGTGCCTCAGCCTTTTCTACTACACAGATAACAACCACATTTCCCTCACAGATGGCCTAAAATCAGATTAAACTTAGACCACCTGTTTTCTACGTGTATTTCACTTGTTGCTTGCTGTTAACGTCCAGGCCACAGTGCGCTTCACCTAGACCTGATCCTGGGAAGAACTTGATACTGGACACTCCAGAAGATAAGTACAGAAGAGATTTTTTAAAAGCACATCAACAGCTGACATACCTGCTTTCCATGAGAACTTTAGAGATTCCTAAATGCCACCCTGGCTACCTAAACAGCTTTTAGAACACAGCTATAGTCAACTGCAGTCATTACCTCATGGTACACGACCTGTTCCATGGGCCTGAGTGCACCTTTGTGGCGTCTGTTTGATCATCACAAACCTAATTTCCACAGCAGCAATTATCTGTCCTCCCAACTTACATTGAAATTCATCCACGCAATCCTATTTAGCTCAATCCAAATCTTAAAAAAGCTTGCTTGTGCAGGGGAAAGGGTGTAATAGTCGAAACAGGTTTAATGGGTACACGTAGTCAGTGAACTCTAGACACCATTTAAAAATATTCTTTTCATCATTTGGGAAATGTCAACTACAAGCCTGTGGTTTGCTGCAGAGGGGAATAACACAGAATTAATACAGGCAGACAAAACAAACATTGCTTATGTTTTCTTGTTCCTCAGTGAAATGAGGAGTTTCAGCAATGACAAAAAAACCAAGCAGCTTGCATTGCCTTTGCCTTCTCTTTCTGGTGATTATTTTAGCACAGGGAGAGAAATTTCTCTACCTGCCACTGTAACACTTGTGCTGACAGACACAAAAAGAGCAGCAATCGCTGGCCTGAAATCAAATTTACAGCTTGTTTTGTTTACTAGTTGAACTATTTACTAGTTCAATCTGAACACTTTAGGAAAGATAAGGCACGCTGTGTGTAAGAGGGGGAGTGGTTTAATAAGTTCAGCTTATTTTCTTATATGTGTTTTCGACTACCTCCGTACTATACAAATTTGTTCTGTAGGTACAGATCTGATAAAGACAAGTTCTTTTTAAAAGCAGCCATGTCAATTAGAAGGATTCTTTGAAGCTATTAGGGTCTGCTCTTTAGTGGTTTGCACATAAAAGAAGCTGGAATGTGTTTCAGGATCATAAACTTCTGCTGTATATCTAAATACTGCTCCCTGCTTGGTCCAGACTGTCTTCACAAATGTATTTTTTACAACTACATCCAAAGCATTTCGAACTAAACCAAGGGATTAGGCTTTGTCTGCTTTCTTTAAAGCATATAACCTGCAAATTAATGTGTTGCAGATTCAGGAAGCTGTTTAGGAGACTTAATTTTCTTACTTCAAAATGTATACAGAACATGAATATGTTTCTTTCATTCCAGAGTGTACAATTAACTGTAAGTAAAATTATGAGGCCTTAATATTTACCCAAGAGTCATGCTTTCACTTCATCATCTGCACTAGCTCTTCCCACCTCCCAGATACATTTGTCACCATTTGATGTCACGGATACTTTAAAGATTCAGAGACATATGCTCAATATATGAAGATGTATGAGTAATAATTGGCTCTAGGTAAAAATATTCCTATAGATCTGTTTAATGATAGACAAAAGTTTCATTTAAAAAATAATTTAGGTTTTGGGTGAAGCTTTCAATGTTTAAAATATTTTCACAAATAATATAGAAATAACCATATAACTTTGAAAACAAAACTAATTTCTTATCTTTGACTTGAAACTATTTAAAAGTGTATTTAGTAGTTGTTAAAAACTATGAAGTTTACTATTCAGAATTAGTAATGTGTGAAACTTTATATCTAGAGCAATCAAATTTTAGATTAACTCAAACTATCCACCAACTCAGGGAGATAGAGCCCATATTGCAAGGGAACTAGTGCTGCTTGCACAAATGGGATGCCCACATAAAAACACTTTAAGAGATGCAAGGTGAAATCATATTATTTCACCGCTCAGCTGAGCTCTTTAAATACCTTTTTTCTGGGAGTGTGATAGATATGTTACCAGCACAACCATTACTTCTTGCTCTGTTTCAAGTCTTCATGCAATTTAGGCATTCGTTTCAAAAATTTCACTGCTTTTGTAGAAAAAAAAAAAGTCTGGAATTAAGCATTTCTAATGGGTTCATTCAACCTGACACGACAGAGGAAAAATTTTCATGTTGGGAAAATCTAAAACCATTTCATGATGTTATTTTTCATCTTGCCTACTGAACACAGAATTACATTACGTTAATAAATTATCTGCATAGCTCTATGTGTTATGAAGTCAAATGTGACCCAATGTAACACATTTTTCACCTGGATGCGGTGAGTCTGTGCCAACAGTTGAATATCATGCCACAAAATACTATTGCCTACAAGAGAGAATTCATTGGCACTCCTTCCACTTGTGCACACTTCACCAAGAATTTATATTTCAAGAGAAGGAGACTGCTACTTGATAATAAATGATTAAATTTGATAATAGTAATCAAAGTGAACAAGCAGGCCGCTTGCTGTTAGATAGAGAACAAAGCAGGTTTATATTCTGTTACCGTGTCTCCTTTCAGGTCTCAAAAGCTTACAAGTATTGCAAGTATTTGGTAGAAAGGCCACTCCAAATTTTGACTGAGAAACTAACAGACAAACAAGTTAAATGTTTGTTGTATTTGTTGCCTTCTTGTTGTAGTTTAGGCCCTGCCGAGGCCTAATCACCACATGCCACTGTCCCCCCCACTGCCGGGGAGGAAGGGAAACAGGGAAAGCACCAAGCCCAGGGCTGAAATGAGGAGAATTTAATACAATAACACACAGGAAACAATTAGATCAACAACAACAGTGAGAAAACAAAGTACAGAGCAAGAGATACCAAGCATACAGACCGGCTGAGCAGGCCCGAGCGTGTGCACCCTCACCAGTGTCCAGCGCTGGGGCATAAGGTCAGCATGGTATGGAACAACCTGGCTGTGGCTCCTCCCCAGCTCCTGCTGAGCATTAAACCCTGTCCTGGCTGAACCACGACACTTCTAAAAGGAATTCCATGAGTACAAGAACTGAATAAAGACATTCTTTGTTGATTCCAGCTTAGTTTATCAACTTTTGAAGTACTGGGTCTGTACTTTAACAAAGGAGAAGTCAACAAACTACTGCAAGACCTCATGATTTCCACATACAAACTTGGTACAAACTTGCTACAAATACAGTTTGAAGGAGACTGCGAAGATACCTCAGAGAAAAGATGTTTTTCCCCGTTCACCTTAATGATCATCTCTAGAACATAACAGGCAGTTTTAAGAAGTTACTTAAGGAATATGAAAGTCACACTTCACCGTTAGAAGGGTAAGAACAACTAGCATTATAGTTTATAAACTTGTCAAATCAGGCCAGTGTATATATTTACTTCTTTTCAATTGAGCACATGAGTAGATGTTCAATATGTCAAATGGAAAAGTGTTGGCTTTCTGGGTGGAACAATTCTTGATGTCTACATTTTATAATCAAGTGAAAAGTAAGATGGAATCAATAGGAAACTTCAAAAGTATATAGAAGTCTCTCGATTGAGTTAATCAAGGTTTGTGCAGTGATCTTCTATGAACAGGACTGAGAAGGAGTACCTGAGGAATGTCCAGAATGTGGTCCTCCACGGAACAGAGCAGAAGAAATACAGAGTCATCCAAAGCAAGCAGGAACTTCTGAGGCTAATCTAAATGCTACACCAACAGTCTTTTTTCTTTACAACTGCATAAATCTGCATCTTTCTCAAACTGCAGAAATTGTGCTCCCCATTTCACACTCAGTATAAACACGGCAAAACTCACCACTTTTTGTTTGTTAGTCTTCACTTTAACTCACCTTGAATTAATGTGGTTTTGTAAAGTCAACTAAGTTGATAAAGGGGATTTAAAGTTATTTATTAGGACAATCAAGCAGAACCCCAACTCCCACATACTGTTGAAAACTCCTGAGCATTCACAAAATAAAGTGGGTCTATTTTCACAGAAGCTATGCAGGCCTGTCTGAAAGTCAAAGAATAAATATCTTTTGAAAAAAACAGCTAAACAGGAAAGTGCTCTGACAGCGTCATTGGGGAGCAGACCTGAGATTTCTAAGATTTCTAAAAGGCTGTGTGACTGTTCTTTTTGGAAGTGAAATGATTGATTACACACAGAAAATAAGGCAACAACTCCAAATATCATCTAGTCTATCTTCATAAGGTATGTTTAATCTTAAAACATTCCTAATTACTATAGTTTAATATGCCCTTAATAACCTCCAGGAAGTGAGGAACCTTGCAGTTCAACAACCTTTTCAGATTAACCCAGGTTTCAGACCTCTGCTCTGTTTAAATATTTAAAATGTACCAGCGTGGTTGAGATTCTGATGTCAGGAAGAGAACACAAGAATTAAAACTTTTCTAATAAATGTGGGCCTTCCACATCCCCCCCAGTATTCTTTTACTAGTAGCACATAGGACAGAAGTGACACTGTTTAGTCCTATCAACAGACTAGAAGTTTGAGCACACAGTTGTTCAGGGAAGCGTTATGATGAAAACCAAAGCCACCCAGGGCAGGGGAGTCAAGAATCATCCTCTTGCATTTATGATGCTGAATTTGTCTATGAGGACACTGGAGTCCCCTCATCTCGATCCCCCCAAACATCTCTGGGCAGGAGCCCTGTTGAGATCTGCCAAACCAGAGAGGCAGTGACTTGCCCTGGCTGACACAAAAAGGAAATACAGGTATTTTACTCTGCCTGTTTTTATGGTCTTCACCTGAAATTTAGATTTCAATGTTAAATTAATACTGTTACTACACAGCACAGAATAATCAGGCTTTCAAAGAAAACACCACGCAAAAGGTCTGTGAAGTTTATGGCTGTTTGCTTTCTTTCAGTAAACACGCTGGCTTCCTGCTAAAGAATTAAAACTCAACTTTTCCAGAGAGTACAGAAAAAAATATCATCCTCAGTTCATAGCCCACTGCTGCTAATGCTGAACTTACCATCTCTGAAACACCATCAACAGAAAGAGTGAGAGATCACAGACTGAACAACAAAATCATAAAATGATTTGGGTTGGAAGGGACCTTAAAGACTCACACATGCTGTCTCATCTATCATGTCTTTCACTCAAATGACTATTAATTAGATATAATGACCAAATTTACTAACCACTTTGTAGAAAGCAGACTGAAAAAAGCACGAGTCTGATGTCATTAGTAACGCTGACAGCTCCTATTGTTTCAGCATTTATTTTGTTATGCTGGCTTTATCTTTAAAGCACTGCTCCAAGAACAAATCTACTTTGAAAAATCTTAATTTTCACACTTTTCTCCCTAACCAGATTCTAATGCTACAGTTATAGAAAAAAACCACCCATCCAAACTTGAAAATAGTTTTCAACTACTTAGAGATTCAGAAACCAAGGCAAGAGAGGTTTTTTTGGATCTGATTCAGGGGTTTGAATGCTTGGAATGGTGAGAATGTTCAATTGTGTTAATCCAATTGAGCACAGATTTTCACTAGCTTCTGCATACACAAATAACATCTAAAAAAATTAAAATGTTATCTTATGCCAGGAACAAGTTCTCCATTGCAACAGTTTAATATGGCTTTTTCTGACATGTTTACTTACTGAAATATTATGCCACTGTATCCCTAGAATCAACAGTGGTTTTTGCCTAAGTTCTCCTAAAGAATACAGTTTATCACAGCTTAGTTTTTAGCAGTGACTTAATTCTTATTACTCTGAGTAAGCTTCATTAAATTAATTGACTTAGCTGGAACTGCTCACAGTAGTTAAATGTTTGCAGCATTGCAAGAATTAGCTGAGAACAATGCAACTACTTCTGCCTCTGGTGAATAAACCTAGTGAGCTACTTGATTTACAATGCATCAATCCAATAAATTAGCTGAAGGGATATAATTCACAGAGCTTTTATAATTGCAGGCCATAGGTGTAAAGAACATCAAGATCTGTATTTTCTTAGCTTCATTAAAGAAAGTATTAAGTGTATTGGTAACACTTCTATTTTCTTATCTAAAAAACAGATCAGCTAAACATACCGTTCTACCTAGTTTTCCAAGTGGTCCAAAAGGCTGGTAGTTAAACATAATAAATAACTAAATTAATTTTAATTACCATTAATTAATGAAGCCATGCTTCAGATTGGCCATCAAAACTCTCAACTTTGACATAACATTCATGCAAGTGGTTTCAACCACAGTGCGGACATCGCTGCCATGGATGGAGTGAGTCAAACCTTGACAATCCAAAGTGGTCTGTCTTCCAGGAGAACAAACAGCAGACAGTCAACCAAAACTGAGAAAATCCTGCCTCTGATTCCTCATCAGAGGAATAACCTTGACAATACCGAGTTTCTAAAGATCTGTCATCCCACCCTGATGACAATACCCCTGCCATCTGCTACTTTCATTTTGAAGGACCTGTGAGTGCCCTCTGTAGGAATGCAGCTTTTTTTGTCTGCCTAAACTGTTTTATCTCCTCTGTATCTCCCTTTATGTCTCCTTGTGCTTGTATGACTAATTTCTGATCTATCTCCTTCTTGGGCAGCACCAGCCTCATTAAAACTGACTCCTGTTGCCTTGGCTGAGCATGTCTTCAATGGGAAAGCAACATCTGAGTGCACTGGTTGACCTGAAAGTTACTCTTTAACTCCAGCCCAATCAGCTGTTGGATTTCTATCAAAAAGAAGGTACTTTGTAAGAAGGGAAAGCTTTATCTACACTACTTAATTAGATATCTTTTAATAAAGACATGACCTACTGTCTCTCTTCCCACCTGAAAGCACTATAATTAAAGTTTCTCTAACAGAACATGAAGCTATTTTTGTTTCCTTGCCATTTTTAAAAATCTAAATACAATTCCGCAGGAACTTGGGAAGTAAAAAGCGAAAATATGCCAACCGCAATATTTACTGTGAAAAAAATCTGCATTTCTCTTGTGAATGCACTGCTAAGCATTGAAATCAGTAACCAACCAACCAACCAAAGGTAGCAAGTATTCTAGAAGTTCTCAGTAGCACCTTGGTCTTTTTACGCTCATCAGTAGGAACGTTTGTTGTGTAGAAGCACTGAAAACCAACACACTTTTGTTTATTTACCCACATATGGGTACTCCAGGTCCTTAGCATCAAAACTATCTGGACTTTGACAAGTTCTAAATACCTAATGCTTCATACTTAACTCATGCTTAAAAAACAATTACACACAACTCAGTGATGGTCTTAGGAATGAATCTGGGTATATTGATCTGTTTAGTTTGATGTAGAACTGACAAAACAACATGAAAAAAAAAACCCTCTTAGTGAATATGAACTTCACTGAAATGGAGGAAGATCTCATTTCTTAATTTTGGAGTGTTTCTAGTCCTAAAAATAAGAATCAATGAATAAAATTAAGAAAACAAATCTAAGTAGAATGCTGCAAAAATCAAGATGTTCCAATTTTGAAAAGGACAAACGAAAAATAAATTCTCAAAATTTATTTAGTTTATCCAATTCAACACAGGTTTGATAAATCTCTGCGATGCCACGTTAGGAAATGAATCTACTCACAAACACACACAAAGCAAAGGGAATGAGTGACCTTATCCCAAACCTAAGAACCTCTGTATATGCAGGAAACCTACACTATGGATAAGAGAGTTTCCAACCAGAGGAAAAGCAGCTTGTTCCACAAAGAACAGCAGTGTAAAGATTAAAAAATGTAATCATAAGCATAAATTAAAGCAATCAAATTGTGTGTGTATATACATAGTGATTACACTTTGTGTTTTTCTCACCTTTTCCACAGCCTAGCTGACAGAGCTAAATTAAAGCCTTATGTCTTTCCTATAGCTGGCCAATAGCCTGAAGCTCTCATTCCAAACAGGCCTTATTCTTATGTTAGTGTTATCTGGGGATACCAGAACTCAATGGGTTTCGAAGAAAACAGGTTCGAACTTCTTCATATCCACTTACTGACATACTTACTGCATGACTGACAGCGATGAGATTAAGTCAACCAAAAAAGACGAGGCGCGTTACAAAAGGCCGCAGGCAGCTTGGTACACCACCATCTCCTCTCAGCGCGCTCCAGGAAACACGGATGGAAGTCAGCGAGTGCGTGAAGTTAGTTCAAATGAAATGATGGAAGAGAGAGTGCCTTAACAGAGTGCCCTGGAAGGACTCTGCACAAATCTGGCATTCGTAGCAGCAGTCCATGTGCCACTTGAAGAGAAACAGTCCCTGGTAACTTAAATACTTCATGGATATGAAGCTTTAACTCTCACACGCAGAATTTTTCAGTCTTTCATCAGATTTCTGAGCACAAAACCTAATCGTATCATGATGTACCAAGAGATAATGCAGAATATTTGCTATGGTTGAATAATTCAGACTGAACTGGAGTCATCTCAGAAAGCACAGATGAGCCACAAAGGGAATAACGTGGGTCAGAAACCAAACCCAAGTAAAAATCAGCAGCCTTGAAAAAAGTAATTATGAAATGACAACATATAAAGTTGAAATTGTCTGTGAGAAAAAGAAATTGTATTTTTTACTTACTGAAGCTGAGGCTTCAGGTCAGAATTATCTCTGTAATGGGAAGCCACACATCTAGAAAGATGTCCATCAGTCTGAGAGAGTCAAGAACAGAGAACACTGATCTAGAACCCATACTCCGTGACAGTAAATGAAAAGAAGAGCTCTTGCTCAGTTTAGAGAACATGCAACTGAGGAACGTAAAAAACCGTTACAAAGATATTAAGCTATTCTCAGTAAGCATTCTGGGTAGCTCAAAAAGAAATATTATGTAATTGTCACAATGATGACACACTTCGGGTGATTTTCTGCAAAAAAGCACAACACAGAGCCTAGCCTGCATCACTGATGTTGTCAAATCCAGAGATATGATCACGTATCAGGAATGATATAGGTCTTCTCTAGAGGAGGAGCCCAGAGAGATGCCCAGAGATGGGTTGGAGAACCTTCTGGTATCCTTTTCTACTTTTTTCTGTGTCAGAGAGCAATTTTTCTAATGCTTAAAAAGTTACTCAAAATGGTAACTTTTGGTGGATGAGATCTAATTTTCAGCAGTCTCAGACAGAAAGTGAAATTTGATAAGTTCAGCAGTGCAGATTTTCTCCTCTTTCTCGTTCCCACTCTTGTCAAACAAGACTCCTCATTTTGAGGCAAGCGTATAACTAATTCAGAAATGTATACATTTAACAACGCATTCCCTCCAAAAAAACAATTTCTTCTACAAGTAATGTATGCACTAAAACCTGTATAGTAATGAATCACAAGGTGGTTTGGGTTGGAAGGGACCTTTCAAGCTCATTTAGTCCAATCCCCCAGCAGCGAGCAGGGACATCTGCAACTCGAGCAGGTTGCTCAGAGCCCCGGCCAACCTCACCTGCAATGGTGTCAGGGATGGGG
>JAVSBS010001856.1:0-10329 GCA_033124195.1 Coracias cyanogaster | reverse complement strand
CTGTACTGCATATTCCAGCTTCCTGGCCCCAGAGCACCACCTAAACTCCCCAGGCCCTGAGGGAGGGCTGGGAAGGGAAGAGCTGAAGGAGGTGGCAAAAATTCTTCAGGGCCTGTGCCTGATTATGTGGATTAAAGTAGCTGCAGGTCTGCTCTAACTTCTGCCCAGACCTGGCTCCACCCTTCAGCCAGCCCCCAAAACGTGGAAAACAGAATGAGTGTTTGGGGCTGCCTGTGCATCCCCTGGATTGAGCAAATGACTGGGTGGAAAAAAAACCAAATTGTTTTCATGCAGATGAGGGGAGGAATGATTTTGCTGAAATCACAGGACCCTGAGATGGGTTTGAGAATAGAATAAATAATTGAAGCAGCTCTTAACCGCCAGTTTGAGAGATGGTTAAGGTGCGGCGTAACTCTTTAGAGACGAATGCAGTACAGAAATTCCTGTCCACACCCTAGGAGATCCAATGAAAGGAACAAGAAAAGAAAAATACAAAACAAAAGCATCCTATGCTTCCTTAATTTGGCCATTATGTCTTAAGTCAGATGTTTTACTCATTAAAAGCACGGCATGCAACTTCATAATCCTATGTTAAGCTCCAAAACTGACCTTCCAATATGCCTTTCTCATGGAGATGAAGTCTTTAATAAAAAGAAACATGTACACCTAAAAACCCAAAAGCACAAAAATGAACAAAGCAATCCTCTTTGAGTTTGTTTTTTAATACCTCAGACAAAACCAAAAGCGAGCTACCATCAACATTGACCTAATTGCATCACAGCTCACAATAAATTGATCCTTTCACTATGTATCTGGCTAAATAGCACATACGGTATTTTCATGAGCAGAGTGACATCGCCACCCTTTAGGTCAGATTTCAAGGTGTAGTGTCACCAGTCCAGAGACACAACAGGCTTTTCATTATGTTTTCTGTTTTATAGTTTCGATTCAAAACCTCAGCAACACTTTAGATGCACATAATCCTTATTGAAACTGGCTTGATGCAGATTATACCCTGAAGCACAAAGGAAGTCTTTATCACTTATGGCCACTGTTTCAGGAGCTTATAATTGTAATCAGGTAGGGGTTATGTCAGCATGATCTATATTAGCTGAACTGTGGCAAAAAGCTTTTTTCTGTTTGACCTTTCCACCTAGGGCCTGGCAATAATAAAAACAGTAAAAGATGCAACAAACAGGTGCTGCTGAAGGTGGAATCACTGTCCACTGCAGGCAGGGGACAGGATTTTATATTTTGAAAGGAAAATTAGTCATTAATTAGTGGGAGCGGATCCTTGTATGGTGCATTGTTATCCAGGATTATTTCATTAGGATCTGCTGACCCAGTTTCTGCATTGGAAAAGGAATTACATTTTTTCACACTGTTGGGAGGGGGGAAAAGAAAAAAATAATGCAGATCACTCAAACTTTTTAAAATATGGTTGCAATCAAGAGCAAGTACCTCTATTGGTACCTCTACAAAAGCCAAATGAAACAAGAGCCATTACAAATATGTAATCATGTCTCCACCAGAATCGGATTTTGGTTCCCTTAAAATACATAATTCCTAATTAAAACATATGGGATCCAGCTAATACAGCCTCATGACTAAGGGATTTAGCGAAGGGCAGGAATTTTTTATTACTGCCATGATGGTGCCCTCTGTCGCAGGTCATCCTTAGCTTACTCCTCCTGCAATCACCCTGAGGAGAGCTGACTCAGATAAATTAAAAGAGCTTCATTTGGGAAGCTTCCCCAACACACGAAAGGATTCGCCTCCTAATCTGTCAAAATCCAATAATGTTAAAGCAACTGCAACCTGCTTATGGCCCAGCGGGGCTCTCTGAGCCGATGGCAGGACCCATGGCCCAGCACTGGACAGGCAGCAGCGAGGAGGGAGAGGACAAAAACCCACCTCAGAAGCAGCAGCAGGAGAGATCTCTGCTGATGAAATATGTTGTGCCCGGGCACTGCAAGCTCACATAACCCAAGTGGTTCAGCCAACCCAGGACATTGCTGTCCCCCTGCACTCACCCCTGCCACACAGCCACGATTCAGCACCCTCTGCATGATGTGGAATGCGTGTCCTCAGGGTCCTGCTCTCTGCTCCTCATCCCTCCTGGTACAAAATTACATCTCAACATGTCTGACACTTGAGTTCCTTTATAATAAAACGCTACCACAGGTGTGCTTAATGCTCTGCCGAGCTTATCTTACAACCACTCCCCTCTGTGTGTGTCTCAGATCAGCAGCCAGTCTTTCATGAGGCCTTACGGCAGCCCTCTGGAAGGGAACAAGACCATGAACCCTATTTCCAAAGTGGGAGACAGAGGAAAGAGCTCCTCCAAATCTACCCTACTGAGCCTACAAAACCACCACAGGGAGGTCTTTTCCCTTCCTTAAAAACTCCTCTCACTTGCTAATCACTTGCATGTGCCAACTGGGTAACCAGGAAGTCAGGGAGCAACATCACATCGCATTTTGCCGCATATTCCTAGAGAAAGAGATCACCACAAGAGTTAAAGAAGCCCCTTCTGCTGAGGTCATAGGTGAAAGGGACCCTCATAACCTCCTGGAAGCAAAGGCTCTGGTTACCTTGGAAGGCAGCTTGTCCTGCCCAGGAGTGGCAGTGCTTTGTGTGGAGGATGAGGGAAGCGATGCTGGCGATGCTGGTGGGCAGAGCTCTGCTCCCCTCCCAGTGCAGACACCTATGATCGGTGTTTCTCGACCTGCCGCCCTTCTGCAGCATGCAGCTTGCAGTGTCGCTAATGGGAGATGCGTGTAAAATTCTCTGCCGGTTTATAGCAGCATTATTTTTTAAACAGGTAGCTACTTTTTCTGCCTGTTACACTGCTGGAGAGGAATCCAGATGCCACTGTATTCCCGCTTGTGCCAGCCCGAGCCGCTCCTGCAGAGCCAGGGACAGCCAGCGCGTGAAATCACCCCAGGGGATCAGCCCTTTCCATGCCTGCAAGCACTTCAGGGAAAGTTGTTTTTCCTCTTTTCCTTCAGTTTCAGCTCAGTGAATAACACTTTAGTGTAAGTACAGCAGCTGCAATAGGCCCCTGTTTTCAGTGGTTTGGGACCTGCTTGATTTTTTGTGTTTTTATGGCAAAGCCTGTTAAGAGAGGAGCACCTCCTGGTGAAGTTACTTGCTGGTGACAAAGGCTATTGCACCCTCCCGCTTGCCCTATCATAGTCTAGGATGCTACACCTTACCTATTGCCTTTAATCCCGCAGATAATGGCATAATGAGATCCTGTGGCTGGAGGTGGAACCTAAAATATGCACTTCATTTGCCATTTCAGTGAAAGTAGTTAACAAGCAGGATGACTTCGCAGGGCGCGGGTCAGCCTCTCCCACACTGGCAGTCTACATCAAGACCAGATGCATCTCTGGGAGACATCACTGAGGTCAACTGTAAATTAACAGGCCCACTGCAAGGGGAAAAAATAATAATACTGGGTCAAATTGCATGGTGTGGTATGAAGGAGGCCAGATGAGATGTGCCAATAAGTCCTTTCTGTACCCATGAACGTTCTGAATCCTTCTTAGCCAGAGGGGAAAAAATGGCAAGGGCTCCCTTTGCCATTTTACCATGGCTGATTCTTAATCAATAGCAGGGCTGGCAGTAGCTCTTGTGCAATACCACTTTCCCCAGCGCTGGGCCCTCTTCCCCTGCAATGCTCCCAACCCCTGCTGGTCTCAGAAGAATTGAGCCCAAAGCTCCACATAGCAATTCAAATGCATCACCAGACATTAGGCCACCGGGTTAACCACTGTTTAATTTCGTCACATTTGTTTGTGAGTTATGTACGTGCCTTTCTTTTGTCAACATGTCCTTTTAAAAAGGATATTGATTTTGTTTTCAAAGGCTCTCAAAAATAAAATGAATGACTACATTCTAAGGAAGAGTCATTTTCTCAACAGCTGTAAATAATTTATTGTTTGCAACCCACCCAGATCAAAAGATACTTCATCAACTGATGTGGCAAAATCTGGTGCAAGCTGCATTTCTATTATCTCAGATCCAATTAACCATTTGGAGCAGACTAAAACATAACTAGATCAATCCAGAATCAGATTAATATCCAATCCATAATCACATTAATCACAATCTGTCCATAATTAGCCATCAGATAATCCCATTGGACAGGAGGTGACATGCAGTATCCCATTATCTCATTAATTATCTATTTTCAGTATCAGACATTGTCCCCAAACACAAGGAAATGGTTTTTAAAGGAAAAATGGACAGGGAATTATCTTTTTGCTGCATCCTCCCCATTGAAGCCCCCAATGGTTCGATGCTGGACAACATTTCTTTGCTTTTCCATGTTCTGTTAGAACCAATAACTGTTTTTTTTGAGAGATGTCATCTTTTTAAATAAAATACGATTATCTTAGGAAGATGGATAAATGAAACATTTGTTTCATATGAACAAGTTTATGAAAGAAAAGAAAACCCTTCATCAAAGCTTTTAATGGTAACATGATAACAATAGCTTTGCAACGCTAAATCTTATTGCAGATGGTTCCTGTCCTTTTTTTGTAATGTAAGTGAAATTGTGTTCCATCTGTTTTAATTTTATAATGGACTTAATCCATGGCTGGCTCTGAAAGAATCAGCATTTACTGCCTTTGCAATCTGCTGCAAACAAAAAAATTGTTACCATTTCCCCTTTCTAGAGGAAACTTGTATTTCTACTTAGGAGCAAAAACCAGAGGGTTGCTGCGTAGCAAGCGGGAAGCACTGTTAGTCAGCCTCACCCTGCAGCCAGGCAGACCTCACCAGCTCTCACACCAAACCCAACAGGAATTGCCCTGAAAGCAATTGGAAACCTGGACACTGGGCAGAGGAAAGCAAGGAGTAATCAGCGTGACAGGAGAGATTGCATTTGGTTTTGACTAGCAAATGCTTCCAGCAGTTCCAAGTGACCTGAAAGTGGTTTTCCAAAGATCCCTTCTGACCTGAATTATTCTATGATTTTATTATGTGCTTTCTGTTACCCCCCCTCAAATGATCCAACAATTAACCTGTTTGTAAAATGTGGTGGTATCGGGCTGGTTTCATGGCTCTTAGCATTACCTGTAGTCACTTTAAAACATTTTGTATACCACCTAGAGGAGGTTCAGGGCTTTCGGCACTTTCCTGGCAAGCCCTTTTTTTGGGATTTTCTACTAAACTGCCCCTGCAGCAGTGCCCACCCAATTCCTTCCTGTCTGGTCACAAACCGAGCCTGGTCCCACCGTACCTGCATGATGTCAGCACACTGCTCTGTACCGACACCGGTGTGCCTGCAGCACAGCTTTGTGCCTGTTTGGAAAAGTTTGGCTGGCTCAGCTGTAACTTTTCCTATTCCTGAGCTGGTGGGACATTTGGGAGAGCAGAGAGGACCCTGCCCTTGAGTGAGATGCAACACGGAGCATCCCTGCCAAGCTGCTATGTTCTTAGATGTGTCTCATTCTCTTATCACTCTGACATTTTATTTTTGCATTTCATTGTTAACACATGCAGATACTGACTCCCTGAGGACTCAGTGGATTCTGGCTTGGACTGACGTCAGCCTTGTGCACCCTCTTTCCTGCCAGGCACCCAGGCATGGGCAGGATACCCTGTGCTGCCCCACGGCTGTGGCAGCGCTGTGGCGGTTCCCATCACCCATCCCATGGGGTCACTCCAGTTTGAAGAGTGAGCCAAACTTTTCCAATGCTCTTTGCATCGCTCATCTCCCAGCTCAGCTCTGCTGCTGACAAACGAGCTACGTTAACGGCAGGCAGTGGTCCGACTACAAACCCTGACTGGCGCCACGGCCACCCTGCCACTGCCACACAGGCAGGGACCACATGGGCTTTCCTTGCCCTGAGGATGTCATTGCCACACTGCACCTCTGCACTTTTGCACATAAAGGGGCGAGCAAGGATGCAAAAATCCCCTTGCAACACATGCCCCTGCTGAAGTGGATACCCCAAATGCCATCCTGCTTCCCCCCTCAGCACTTGTGCAAGCTTAGATATTTGCTTTTAGCATTTGGGGTCCTCAGAGATGTAGCAGGGGCTGGAGTCAGGCTGGAGAGAGTGAGTCAAATAGTCAAATTTCAGCTATCCAAATCGTCCTCTCCCCCTCCTCAGCTTCTGGGGTTTCATACCTACAGGGTGGCGGACACGTACAAAAAACCAAGTGCTTCAGCTGGAAAACCCGTCCTGCCTCCCTCCTCCAAGCAAAAGGAGCACATCCTGCCCTTCCTGAGTCAGAATTTAAAGTCACCGCATCCTTCCCAAGCCATACAGGTTGGTCTACGCCTGTCAGATTTCGTGTGTAAAATTAAAAAGGTGATTGCGTGGAGGGGAGGGACAGGACTGAATCCCCAAGACAGCTGGAGTCTCAATTCCAGCGCTTATAAGGTTTCATGGACCTTCTGAGCTACTCGTGTCTTTGTGCTGCGAAGTCTTTGGGAATTTAAAACTGAGTCAAAGGCCGCTGAAGTACTCGTCCTATTTTTCTGCTAATGCATAGAAAGCCCGTGGAGAGTCTGGGGAAAGAGGGAGGAAAAATGAATAGAAGGAATAAAAAAGCAACAGGAGACGTTCAGCTGCATGAGCAGCGCGGGATCAGGTGCATGAAAACGTGGTAAAATACTATTTTTTTCCTCTAACTTAAACTCATCACGCAGCTGCTGCTCGGGACGGCTACGCCAACGATGCCGACTGCCCCACTCTTGCCCGTCGGGGGCGGCCCCCGCCGCCCAGCAGGGCACAGCTCCGCCGGCGCGCAGCCTGGAGCCAGCGTCCATCGCGGAGCCCCTTCCCGCCTGCCGAGGGGCTGAGCCTCTGCCCCATAGCCGCCCGTCCACGGACACCTGCCCGCGGCACGCCGAAACGCAAGGAAAAGGGACAACGACGTAGAAGGCGAAAGAGAGGAAAGAAGAGAAAAAGGGAAGCCGAAGAAGGGGGAGATAAAAGTCAAGGAAAATAGGAGGGAAAACAGAGGGAGAGCCCCAAGAAAACAGCCCAGCAGCTCAGGTGCACTGGGCCACGTGCCATTTTAAATGACATTTACACACTGTGCCTAGAGTTAATAAATTATTGAGGGTTAATACATGTTTGATGCTACAGACTGGAGTGGCTGCAGCCCTGATGAAATCGGGGTGCGAGGAAGCACGGCACAGCCTGACGTACGCGCCGCACGATGGGGAGGCATGGACACGTCTGGCCACTCCAACTGGGAAGGGCTGGACAGAGCCACGGGGGTTTTAGGAGCCTTGCTGAATTTCTGCGAGGTTTTAGGCACGTTTTTCTGGATAAATAAACCCCCTGACCTAGCTAAATCCACGACCGTTGAATCCAATTTGTATTACAACAATTCCTCTGAAGAGTTTTTAACCCGTTATAAACTACTAGTCAATGTATCCTTAGATAAAGGGTGACTGCAAAGTGGAAACTAAAACGTTCACTCTAACGGCTTGAAAAATTAATACCACCCCGCAAAGCGCAGGTGTGGAGAGCGCAGGAGGGGAAGTCAGCGGTGCACGGACGCTTACCTAGTTAAGGCCCTGCGAGAATCTAGCTCTGAAGATGCGGATGAGGCAGATACAGATGAGACTGGAGACTGCAGCGCAGAAAATCTGTTCAAACTAGTGGCACTTGGTCGTAAGGAGTCTGGGAGGTTGTAAAGACAACACAGAGAAGAGTGACAAGGTCAGTAGCTGCTGACACCACCTCGGCATCACAAAATCACTTAACAGCTAGTTTGGGAGTGATGGGGAGAGAACTGAAGGGAACGGGTTGGTCCTGCCCCACTTTGACCCTAATGCCAGGCACTCACGTGCAGAGATGAGCGTTCCCACCCACATCTGCTCCTGGCAAGGCTGGCTGGAAGCGAAGCAGAGGACAAGGACCCATCCTGACTTACCCATCTCGCTCGCCTTTGCTCCACCACTGCTGCCCTTTCCCCAGCTGCCCAACTGGGCTTTAGGCACAAGCTGAATCTTCTCATCTATTGTGGGCTGTAAAACACATCAAGACAGAACCGTTACAAGGGCAAATCGTGGATCTTAATTAGAAAAGGGATATTTTGGGGCAACAAGCCCTGTCTTGTGGACACTAAAAGGCACTTCAACACATTTTTGGAAGGCAGAGCCCGACACAGAGGACACATCATGGAGAGCCTGTTGCAAAGTGTCAGTGAAGCATGTTCACAGTGACCAGGAGCTTCTTTTCACTGGGAACTCAGATGCTCAATAAGGAGGAAAAAGCACAGTGTTATCAGTACTTGAAACACGTCCAGTTTGCTTGTGACAAGGAAAACGGTTCTGCCGCACGCTCCACCCTCGGCTCCGGGGAGAATCCGCTCAGGAGCAAAGAATTCAGAGGGAGAAGAACGACTATAGGTTGCACAACTTGGAGGGGAAAAGTAGTGTCTGACAAGAAGAGAATATTGATTTTACAACGCTCAGGAGGTGAACTTATCAACAAGCAGGTTGTGACCCCGCAGATCTCTTCGTAAGAGCTCCTCTCTCCTTGTGCAGCTAGCTCCGTTTATACTGGACTTGTACTAAAGGGAGTCGAAGGCCTTTTCCCAGGAGAGCTGTGAGCCCAGACAAAACCAGGCTGAATCCCTCCTGCTAATTAAGCCTTGGAGACTCTTTTATGACTTTCACAAGGAACAAACCGAGTTTGGTCTGTAGAAGGGCTACAGCCTGTCCAGGCTTGGCTTTACAGCTCCCTGAGCATTGAGGCGCTGAGAGAAGTCAGGGAGAGTGACATTAATTGGGACAAGGGAATATCCAGGAATCGCCCTTATTTATGGGAAAGTTCTTGGCAAGAAATCCCAAAGCTATTCTGAAGATCATGGAAAAAAAAAAATCTCCAAGCTTGCCTAACCTGCAGCCTGAAAGAAAAGTCCCCAGATCACCACTTTAATGGCGAAAGAACAGGAAGATGCTGACCTGGAGGAGGAGTGGGAAAGTTCATTACGCACCGAGGGATGTAACAGCACCGCACACTAGTCCAGACACACGGTAAAAGCAGGCGCAGCTCTCCTCGTCCTACCTGAGCCTTTCAAACCCGGAGCGCTGCCATCTGTGACCCACCAGGAGTGATCTGTTTTCAGACTGATCGTGGCATCCTCGTTTTACTAAGCAGCAGCATCAGGACTTGAGGCAGCAAAGGATTCCTGTCAGACGGGTGTTTGAGACGCCACCACCCGCGACACCCTGACTCACATTCCCTCTTCATCATTTAATAAAATGGAGATTTTCCAACTAAGAGAACTTCTGGGTCGCTAAAAGGAGTCTACAAACTTCCGACAAAGCGTATTCGTACTCCTTTCTCTCAGAACAATCAAAATCAGGACATTCAGAAGACAACGGAGGCTTCCTTTGTGCTTTATTTACACACCGTATTAACTGTGGGGATTTCAAACGTCCACAAACCCAAGTTTTGACCTGTAAAACCCATAACCAGTCTCTCCTAGAGAGACAAAATAAAGACCTCGGCATTTCTGTTGCTCTGAACAAGGCTTGTGCTGGCACTTACCTTGGTGATCTTAAGGAACTTGGTGGGGTCCAGCACTCTGCTGTTCTTTGCCCCCTGCACAGTGTTCCAACCGCCTTCATCGACCCGCTGGACACCTGCAGATGACAAACACAAGTGCTCTTAGCTCATCCCCGCGGCTCCCGCGCCAACACAGGCCATGGTCTCTAAGTTCCATGGGAGGAGGAAAAGATGATGGCCCATTTCTGCTAAGCCTCAATTCTGTGCTGAAAAACAGTGTCTTTTGGAGTGCTTCTTCAGACTAAGGTGACATCATTAGCTTGCCCGACTTCAGTATTATAAAATAGGTTTGACATAAAAGACCTCGCTATTTGTTGGGGCTGTTTCTGGTAGTGATGCTTCTTCATTCGATTGCTCAGTGTGTGTTCTTGTGATCTGGGCCTGACGGTGCAGACCGTGCGCTCACGAGCTCACACAAGGTGCAGACTCTGCTGACCCAAAGCTGCGTTCATGGCACAGATTTCAGCAGCGTTGGGCTACTCCAGACACAGAACCCCACGGCTCCAAGTTCCTCACCTTCTCCTGATGTCAGTTTAAGGATAATTAAAACAAAGTCTACATGTGTCCCCTGCTCAAGAGAGACAAGGATCTATGAGGGAGAGGTCCAGGAGAAGCTCTGAGGATGCTGAGGGGACCAGAGCATCTCTGTGCCCAGGAAAGGCTGAGAGCCCTGGGGCTGCTGAGCTGCACAAGAGAAGACTGAGAGGGGATCTGATCAATGCTGAGCAAGAGCTCAAGGGCCCATGGGGGGCAAGAGGATGGGGCCAGACTCTTG
>JAVSBS010001855.1:92656-115333 GCA_033124195.1 Coracias cyanogaster | reverse complement strand
GCTCCGCCCACAGCTCCTCCTCGCTCCGCCCACAGCTCCGCCTCGCTCCGCCCGCAGCTCCCCCTCGCTCCGCCGCACAGCACCGCGCAGCGCGCACCGGCACCGGCCCCGGCCCGACGTGGAATTACCGCGGCGCCCGCGCTCCAGCCGGCAGCGCCCCGTTCCGCGCCCCGCAGGTAAGTGCCGGGGGGAGCGCTTGCGCTTTCTCCGCGGGACTTGCGCGGCTCGGCGGATGGCGGGGGAGGGGGTTGCGGAGGATGCGGCGGGAAGTTCGGGCACCCCCCCCCCCCCACCTCGCAAAGCCCCGGGGTGCGGGCACGGCGCTGCGGCGGGGCGGGGGGAGCGCCGCTGGCTGCGCGGCAGGAGCGCGGAGCGGGGCGGGCATCCCCTTTGCCCAGCCGCCCGCCGCGCACTCGGGCGGCCAAGGCGGCCGCTCCCGAAACGGGCAGCGCGGTGGCAGCGGGAGAAAGAAGCGCGACGCCGCCTTCCGCGGGGGCGGAGGGGAGCGCGGCGGGAGCCGGGCTCCCCCCCGCCCCGCGGCTGCTGAAGGGGGCGCGGGGGGGAATCTTCCTGCCCCGGCCCCGCGTTTCTCTCCTGGTTCGAAAAGTTCCCCCCGTTCCCCGGCTCGTTACTGCACAGATTTACTATAAAAAAAGGCGAGAGGGTTTGTGCCCCCTCCCCGCGCTGCCGCCCCGCACGCACCGAGCCTGCGGGCGAGGAGATGGGCAACAAAATGGTTGCACGCACGTTAGGGAGGAACGCAACAGGCCCCCCTTGCTTGGGGCAGAAGAGCCGGCCCACCGCCCGCCCCGAGGCCCCCAGGCCCCGGCCCGCTTCTCATCAGCAACTTGGCTGCGGGCTGGGGGCTGCTGAGGGACTGCAGCCGTACAGGGCTCACAGATAAAGCTTTGCCCACCTCCTCTCGGGGGTCTCCTCGCCCCGCACACTGCCTCAGCACAGCTGGCTGGGGCAGCACCTGGGGGGACCCCTTCCCTCCAACACGCTGAGGAGCGGCAAGTGGAGCTGCGAAGCCCGGCTGTCCCTGCCCGGTGTCCCTCCATCCCCGCATTTCCCAGCAGCTGCCCGAGCTGGAAAAAAGCTGCACCTTTGGGGGTGCTTTCTTAGGTCCTCCTCAGAGCTGAGGCTCGGCCCCGCGGCGAGCCAGAGCTCTCCTCCTGCACAGACGGTTGCCTTTCGGACCCGGTCCCTCCTCTTTGAGGCAGCCTATGTTTTCACGCCCCTGCCCGCACACCCCTGGTGCGGCCGAAGTTGCGGCGAGGGCATGTGCTGAAGCCGGGGCGCGCTGCGAGCCCGGGGTGCTGCTGCGGGCTGCAGGCGAGTCGCTTCCCTTCGCCCAGGGCTCGGTCCCGATCGCTCCCCGGCGCGCAGCGGAGCCTTCCCTACACCAGATCCACACCGAAATGCGGAATTACTTTCCAATTAAATCGCATTCCTGCCGAAGAGCACGAATGCGCTTCCTCGTTACCACTTAAGAATATTCATGTTTTCTATTTCCACGTAAACCCTCCACGCAGAGAGAAAAAAAAAAAGTGTTGAGAGAAGAGGCTGTAAATGCTCAGACTTTAAAAACCCAATTCATTATCCTGACCCCAATTTCCTTGCCTAAAATATGCTGCCCAAAAAGATAGAAGCATCAATTATGCTCACCATCTACTGCCCGGGGATATGGCATCTTAATGAACATTTCTTTGAATTAGAGTGAAAAATGCGTTTGTCGATTCAAGTGTACAAAGAAAAGAAGTATTTGCTATAAAACAAAAAGATCAGTATGTTTTCCTTGACAATATATGCCACACATCAGGTCATACTTAAGAGGTTTCAGTGCCCTTCCCTCCCTCTCTCAAAAGAAAAACCCCAAACCTACCCTCAAGTTCCCTTAATTTATTCCCAAAGCATACAATGCAGCCCGGTTTAAGATCGGTTTTCAAATATTTCATAAACAAAAGGTATACCTGGGTTTAGAGAAAGCCAATTATCTTAAAATATACTGAGGTTATTCTAATCCTCCTATTTGTGCTGCTATCAGGCTTTTCTATTTTTCCATCCACATTTAATCACTTCTAAAAGCTGTATTTTTTCCTGCCTTCTGTGCTCCTCCTATCTACCACAAACAATGACAACCCTTGGCGTATATAGAAAATGCTAATTCCTTTTTTTTTTTATGTACATTCATACCATTTTATCTGGAGAAGGACCAGATAAATACCGTAGTTAATACAATCAGCATGGGAAATAAGATTCTGTAAACTCTCTGAAAGAGTGATTTCTTTTATTTCTTTTTTTTTTTTTTTTTTCATTCCCTCCTTTGGAGGCCGTCTCTGTTTTTCTCTACAGGAGACTTTGTTGTAATTAAAGCAGAGAAAACTGGACAGCAGCAAAAAACATCTGACTTGTGGCTCTTAAAAGCACAGTTTTTGTAGCGTGTACCACCCCCCAGTGGGCAAAAAAACTCTGTAGTAAACTCTGAGCAAGCTTTAATCTCCAGAAACAAAGTGTGTACATTTTACAGCAAGGACAAAATGAAGATGCGTGTCTGGGGTGGTGGGGTTTTTCTTTTTTTTTTTTTTTTATTATTTTTCCTTTGTAACCAAGAGCTAGAAGTTGAAAGATATTATGTAAGGCGATGGTGACTAATGAAAGCAATTGCTGGAGTTTGCAAACTTTGCCTTGCAATTATTTGAAGTGGCTTCAGTTGGTAGATGGCCATCTTTGTCTCCTTCTAGCAGGAAGCTGGGATGCTAATGGGTAGTTATTGCTCAAGTTTTGTTGTTTTTTTTTTTTCCCCTCAATCACTTCAAAGCACAGGAGTGCACAGAAGAATTAATGTGTGATTGCTTGCATTTATTTTTAATAAGTGACTATCACTTAGGGCAGGCATCTTGAAAAATGTTCAGTAAATATATCATCACAGCCTCTATTCTTCAAGAATTCAAGCCACCTTACAGCTTCTCGACTTTTAAGTTCTTATTTTTGAGGAGCAAATGTAATAATTGGGAGATGAGCAAACAACTGTTTGAAAAAGGAAAGAAACAAAGCTACTGAAACTTTATCCAGCATTTAAGTAATATTTTTACATGCCTTACAATTTGTGCCAGGAACTCCCTTATCAGGGATAATTCCACCTAAACTTGTCAAGAAGGGAAGAAAAAAAAAAATATAGAGATTTTACCTTGAAACAATGGCAGCATTTGTTCTTTATTCTTTTATTTGAAGCACGGGCGAGTTACCTCAGCAGCAGCTCTCAAAAGAAAACCTAGGAGCCATAATTGGCTAAACTCACAGAGCACTAAAACACCAAACAAAAAGCCATTGCAAAACACTCCCCCCTCAAAGAGCTTTTTTAACGTGCAACCTTTGCAAAGGCAGGGTAGTCAAAACAAGAGAGTGAGTAGGAATGGCATAGCAGTCTGAATCGTTTCAACCCGGCGTCCTCACCATCAGGAAAAGGATTTAAAAGTACACTTCAGAAGAGAACAGCTCTTAGTTCATTTCCATCCTCTACAGCAAATACTGGTTTGGCTCATCCTAGGCGTGGAGTCAAGCTTGTACTCAGGATCCATTTCTAAGTCAGATTCACTTGCATTTGAGGGAAGATCCCATCAAAATTTGCATTTTTTTAAGACATCCGAGTTAGGGCTGGGAAGGCAGAAGCAATACTATATTCAGCTACAACGCAGAGGGGGAGCACATTTCCTACAAGTAAGTAAAACCTTTCCCAGCAGAAGAAAACCCCCCGATGTCACCAAAGCCCAGAGATACAACCTGACTGAAGGGCTCACTCTCACTTTAACAAACCCCTTTGCATTCTTTACCCCTTGGAAAGACAGCGAGAGGACCTTCTGCTTGCCTAGCACCAAACAAAAGATTGGGGCACCTTCCTGAAATATGATGATCGTGGAAATTGCAAAGCTCCTGGACAGGGTGCTTAGAAAGCATTTTGCTGTCACTATCAACTAACCCTGAGTGATACACTTAAAGAAAACAAAGTATGGGTATTGTTTTAAGTCTAGATTAGCACTGTGGAACTTTTTTTTCTTTTTTTCAAGTTGGTGAAGCTATTTAAGAGGCAGCATGACCTCCATAAACTAAACTGGCAAGCCAGGCAGTAGATGGACTTCACAAGTATTTTAAAAGATGATAAGCACATTTCTTTGTTCCTGATCCATTTCAGATTATAAACAAACGCAGAGGTAATTCTGGAATGTAAGGACACTGATGAAGCAAAATGCTTGGGCTTATCAAATATGTATATTCTAATGTTAACTTCAAATGATACTCTTATCGTGTCTAACCTAAAAATACCGAGCTGTTTCCCTTCCCCCTGTTACTTTGATGGTTAGAAAGAAGCCACTGAACAACCAGAGTTCCTGCCGGAGAACACAGAGGTAGATTAGAAATTCAAATAAGCATTGTGTGACCTCGACCGAGGCAGGTCTTGATTTTATTCACGTTTTATCACAGCCTGGAAAGAAAAGCTCTCTTTGGCACCACCTTTTGATAAAACTCCCAACTTTTCCAATATACCAAAGCTATTTTTTTTCTTTTTTTTTTTTTTTTCTTCCTTCCCTCCATTGCCTGCCTAGAGGATAAGGAGCGCAGCTGGACTCCATACCTTGTAGTAAATACAATGTTCTTCTTCAGTACATTTTTCTTGTATAGTGCAAATTACTTTGAACTTTTTAAACTAAAATATCCCCCTGCTTAGCTGGACTACAGCGATAAGTACACGCATGAGGCTCTCGCATTACCGCTATCTGTAGTAATACACTTGCTTATACAATGTCCCAGAAAAAGTAATTTAACCATGCAGTTCAGCAAAGTTCACGAAAACATTCAACTTGGAATAAAGATAAGCAAAAAAGCTGCTGTGCAGATTCTCCAGTGTTACTTTCGTGACCAGGAAAAAAAAAAAAAAACAAACCATTTTTGCATTTAAAAATGAATTTTAACACATACTCTCTAAAATCTGCTCTGTTCAAAAGTAATGGCTTCTTTCAAAACTATGTGTCCATGAAGCCTCCCAATTTGGTGTTGCAGAAACCTGGACACAGTGTCTGTACCAGTGGGGGTCACTTTTCTTTTCATCCTGCCGGATCAGCTATAATGACTTGATGTCAGGGAATATTTAGAGACAGCTCAAGAAGGGGAAAGTTGGAGCATGGCAGCAGGATTCCCTTCTTCTCTGTAGACAGATCACTGGAGCCTTTGATATGCAAAAACATTGTTTTCAGCTATGGCTTGAGATATAAAAGGGAAGTGCAAGATATCAAACAATCAGAACCTGAAGAAAACTATTCTAAGTTTAGAAAAGGGAGTGGGGGGTATAGTCTTAATCCACATTTTTGAAACAGTGTCGTCTTCTCCAAAGAGACCTGCTTTTATTTTTTTTCCTCTCTTATTTTCATGTAATTTTCAGAGAAGGGATAAAAAAAAACCCCAACATTCCAAGAACTTAAATGAGCTTTAGTGCTTTCATTTTAATTCTACACATTACTGCTATTATAATAGCAGCAATAAATGAAGGGACAACTATCAAATGGAGCAAAGAGGAAACAGTTTATATGCTAGAAAGGTTAAACAAATGAACTTACTTTCTCTCGTGTGTGTATGTATATATGTAATGTATGCATACTAGAGCCTCTGGTTTGCTTAATCCTGACATGTTTTTTACAGCTCTAGATGTTCTAAAGAAATTTTTTTTTTTTTTTAAGTACTTGCAAGTTATTGTAGCCTTCAAATGCCTATTTAAGGCATTTATATTCCTACTTCACAATATACTTCCAGAAAACACCCTCTCTATCACAACTTCACATCAGTTCCTAAGAAATGCCATTTTTCCTGCAGCTGTGAAGCAGCTTTCTTTAAAAGTTTCAGGAATAGAGCCTGGACTTCTTTCCCCAAACACCTCCATAATACAGATCAGGAAGACTGGCCACTGCAACAATATGGAGCCTTTTTGTTCCGTTTTATAATGATTGCATAATTCACCCATATTACATAAGTTACCAAAAAATAAGCATTCTCTTATATTCTAAAATGTAGCCAGAGAGACTGAGTTTTTTGCCTTAAATAAAGCATACATTCAGATACTTATTAACACCTTAGGGGGGGGTCTGGTCATTTTAGGAGACTATTGTCATGACACAGCTGCTGAAAACAAGGTGCAAACCCAAAGCTCAGATGAGCACAGAAGCAGCACCGGGAGAGAAGAGGCTTTACCGCTCCCTCACTGGACAGTCTCACCATCTTTAAAGGGGGGCTTCCTTTTTCTTCTTTGATGGCCAACTTTTTTTGTATGGAAAAAAAGCAGCGTAATATCTATTTATGCCAGGAATTTTGTATCAGTCCAAGTTTTTTGTTACTGTAGAAGTATCGTTGCTCTGCTTCATGATGGACCTGCTTCAAATTCAAATTCCAGCTAAAGACTTGAGTTTTAAAACAGAAACTGTTTCTATTTAATATTTTACAAAGGAGCAGAAGCTCCTAGGAAGGCAGCTAAGCAAGCCTTACTCAGCACACTGTTTCTTCCTAGCATTTCAGTTCTGAGGATTGTGCTCAGTTCTCTGGACAGTGGGCAGCCATGAAAGGGAGAAGCAAGTAAACGTTAAGGATTTTTTAATTTCAGATTTAACCGCTTCTATTTCAGACAGACTGCTCTCAGGGAACAGCAAAGTAGCCTAAATTAAAAATACCATTAAAAAATAACCAAAGAGAGTTCTTTAAGAAACATCAACAGCCAAGACTGAAAGTACTTTTCTTTTTTTCGTAATTAGGAAAATAAGATCAAGTGCTAAATACCAATTCCAGTGTTGCAAAGTGACAGACAGAGTAGCTTAGAAGTTCAGACTGCAAATTGAGTACATTTTGTGGACGAAACCCACTTAACGTACTTCTGTTGTCGAAGAGCTGATACTATGCAGTAGTAGATAGTCCTCAGTCTAGAATGTAGCAAATATGAAATATTAATACAGTATTTCAGCAGAACCATTTCCCCTTTCATCCAGTAACTACTGAATGGTAATTAGCTCCCTTTACACTTAAAATCAAGGTGTGTGTGGGGGGGGAATCATCATCTACCTCAGTTTACCAAGAGCACAACAAAGCAAGCAGCCCTTTTGGCCTCCTCCAAGGAGGACTGGCTCTTGAAGAGCTCTGTCCTTTGCTTAAATCTCAGTATTTTGGGCCACAAGAGGCACTAATGATGTAGACTATAAGCATAGCATGATTTATATAGGGCCTGCAACACAGCTCTGAATACTAGTGTCCACCACTTGTTATTAATTTCATTTTTTTTTGTTTTTACTTTCACAGGAAATTAAGAGTTCAAGGAAAGCTTTAAAAGGGGAGCTTTCTGGGAAGGAAATAATATTTTTGTGTGGGTTTGTTTTTTTTTTAATGAAGAAAACCATCTGAGTTGCCTAACATTTCTACGCTAGAGTAACTCGCGTTCTTGCAGCGCAGGAGGAATTCTTTCCTGCATTACAAATTTGGAAGAAGGGTTTAAAAAGTGAGAGTCGGAACATGGTTCTCTCAAAAAGGCGTGGATGTATCAGGATGTAGCTACCGTACAAAGTTTATACTTGGATAATTCTGGACAGGAAAAAGCAGCCCCGTTCCTGACCTCCTGAAGAGGTTACCATCCTTCAAGCCTCAGCATAATGAATAGTTTCCATCATGCGGCGCTGAAGTTACCACCTCCAACTACTACGCTGCACAGAAGAGTTTGTAAGAGTTACAAAGAAAGTAATTCCTGCTAAAGGCATTAAACCAAACAAAAGAGTCTCTTCATTCACAGACTTTACATGAGGACAAAACTAGAGGGAAGCTGAAGCTTTTCTACACCCCGGCCTGGTGTGCTTATGTACCATGATAAATCTTGCTTGGAATGCTCATTGAGGATCGTGCCAGGAGCCAGGAAACCACCAAGAAGGACCATCTGAGTAAACACCATCAAGAAAAAAGCAGCTCCATGGAGTAAACTGTAAGAGTGACTCGCGAGAAAGACATTCCTTTACTGGATACCCTCAAGCACAAAATTTACTCGTACCTTTAAATACGGTAGGATCAATATTAATTTCTTTTCCTTTTTGTGCCTCAGAGAATAAAGTTCAATTAATATATGAACCCACATGAGAAAAGGTCATGACACCGCTTAATGCGTAGGTCATCTTGCAGAAGTTCTCACAGCCCTAATTACAATGGTAATTGAATTATGTTGTCTTAAAAGCTATAAAAATGCTAATTACCCGAGCTCAATATACAAACACCCTACCAATGCAAAGTGCAATTTCAGTCTCAAGAGTTAATTTATATTATCCTACCTTGCACAGTTTGAACTAATAAGATGGGAAAATGTGGTTAAACCTGCTAAATAGTCTCTTATTAGTGTACCGCTTAGTAAGAAAGAGTTTTGAGAGTGACAAGGATTTAAACCAAATAAAACTAAGCACGTCTTGCAATGCTCCATCCAGTCAACTAGAAAGCCACAGTTCTACCAGCTACATCAGGTTCTTAGCTACCTACTGATTGTAACATTCACCTTTCTGAGCATTGCAGCTCAAAAACCGAGACAAGGAGGCTGGTGCTATCTGTAAGATACACAGCGCGACACTGAGCACTCTGAAAACCTTGGAAAAAAGGTCTCTAGCCGGCCTTTGCTCTTTTGCCTGCGTTTTATGCTTTGCCGTTAGGACTGTTTTTAAATGCCCAAAATAGCAAGCACTAAACTTGGGGGTTTGGTAAGGGTTTTATAGTTCACTTAAGGGCTCCTGGGGTAGTTAGCTGGCTTAGGAATCACTTCTTATCTTTCAGATATAGAATGATTTACTTGAACTCTGGTGTGACTTCAGTTCTGTACTCAGCTGGTATATCTGTGAACAAAGATCACATGTGCATGTGAAATGTGAAGGAATCCTTAGAAAGAGTGTTCTCGCCTAAGCGAAACAATTCACAGATCAGACATACTTGATTGTATTATTTTCAACTACTATGCAGAACAACCTATTAACTTAATTGAATTAGTACAAGAAGTAGTACAACTATTGATGTAAGGGAAAGAAAGTGAAATGTGTCTGTGAGCTTGAATTTTAGTTTCATATGCATGTTTCAGATGCCTTCTGTAATGTTGAAGTTGAATTTTCATTGCAGTTTCTTTACTGATGACCTGGATAATTTTGTTTGTTTGGTTTTTTTAGATTGTTGAAGATCAGAACTGTATACAAATCTCATCATTCCTGACCATGATTAGTGTAACCTGGAGCATCTTCCTAGTTTGGACTAAAATAGGGCTGTTACTTGACATGGCACCTTACTCTGTTAGTGCCAAACCATGCCCTTCAGTATGTCGCTGTGATGTGGGTTTCATTTATTGTAATGATCGCGATTTGACGTCTATTCCTACAGGAATCCCAGAGGATGCTACTACCCTCTTCCTTCAGAACAATCAAATAAATAATGCTGGGATTCCTTCAGAACTGAAGAACTTGCTTAGGGTGGAAAGAATATATTTATACCACAACAGCCTAGATGAATTCCCCACTAACCTCCCTAAGTACGTTAAGGAACTGCATTTGCAGGAGAATAATATAAGGACCATTACTTATGATTCGCTTTCACAGATTCCTTATCTGGAAGAACTGCATTTGGATGATAATTCTGTTTCTGCTGTTAGCATTGAGGATGGAGCTTTTCGGGACAACATTTATCTCAGACTTCTTTTTCTCTCCCGAAATCACCTTAGCACCATTCCCTGGGGTTTGCCTAAAACGATAGAAGAGCTACGCTTGGATGATAATCGTATTTCCACGATTTCAGAGCTGTCCCTTCAAGACCTTACAAATCTAAAACGCCTTGTTTTAGATGGAAATCTTCTAAATAATCATGGATTAGGAGACAAAGTCTTCACCAATCTAGTCAACCTTACAGAACTGTCACTGGTCCGCAATTCGCTTACAGCGGCACCAGTAAATTTGCCAGGAACGAACCTACGAAAGCTTTATCTTCAAGAAAACCACATCAACCGCGTGCCACCCAACGCTTTCTCTTACTTAAGGCAGTTGTATCGACTAGATATGTCCAACAACAACATTAGCAACTTACCTCAGGGTGTCTTTGATGATCTGGACAACATAACTCAACTTTTTCTTCGCAACAACCCTTGGCACTGCGGGTGCAAAATGAAATGGGTACGCGACTGGTTACAGTCATTGCCTTTAAAAGTTAACGTACGTGGACTGATGTGTCAGGCACCAGAAAAAGTACGTGGAATGGCTATCAAAGACCTCAACGCGGAAGTGTTTGATTGTAAGGACGATGGCGTGATAAGCACGATCCAAATCACTACTGCGGTACCAAACACATTATACCCAGCCCAGGGACGCTGGCCAGTTTCTGTGACCAAACAACCAGACATCAAGACTCCCAACCTAAATAAAAACTACAGAACCACGGCAAGCCCGGTACGCAAAATCATTACAATATTTGTGAAATCCGTAAGCACGGAGACTATTCACATCTCCTGGAAAGTTGCACTGCCAATGACTGCTTTAAGACTGAGCTGGCTCAAGATGGGTCACAGCCCTGCCTTTGGATCTATAACTGAAACGATAGTTACAGGTGACAGAAGCGACTATTTGCTGACAGCTCTCGAGCCAGAATCACCATACCGTGTATGCATGGTTCCCATGGAAACCAGCAACATCTATCTCTCCGATGAAACGCCCGAGTGCATTGAGACCGAGACGGCGCCTCTTAAGATGTACAACCCTACCACAACCCTCAACCGGGAGCAGGAGAAAGAACCTTACAAAAACTCCAGCTTGCCCTTGGCCGCCATCATCGGCGGCGCGGTGGCGCTGGTGGCCATAGCGCTGCTGGCTCTGGTCTGCTGGTACGTCCACAGAAACGGGTCCCTGTTCTCCCGGAACTGCACCTACAGCAAGGGACGCCGGAGAAAAGATGACTATGCCGAAGCGGGAACCAAGAAGGATAACTCCATCCTAGAAATCAGGGAGACTTCTTTCCAGATGATACCGATAACCAACGACCAAGTGTCCAAGGAGGAATTTGTAATACACACCATTTTTCCACCCAACGGCATGAATCTGTACAAGAACAGCCACAGTGAAAGCAGTAGTAACAGGAGCTATAGAGACAGTGGTATTCCAGATTCAGATCATTCGCACTCATGATACTGAAGGACACGAAAGACTGGGTTGGGTTTTGTTGGGCTTTTTGGTTTTGTTTTGTTTTTTAAAGAAAACAAGAAAAGACTGACTTAACAGTTGCTGTTCTACTGCAAAACACTGGATTAAAAGACTGACAAAGCAATGTACTGTACATTTGCCATATAATTTATATTTAAGAACTTTTTATTAAAAGTTTCAAATTTCAGGCTACTGCTGCGATTAATGTAGTGGGGATACCTGACCACAATTCTATATTTTAGTATTTTTTAGTAATTTGTACTGTATTTTCCTTGCTAATATTGAAGTTACAGACCATTTAACTTTTGTGTTCTACTGAGTAAGATGACTTGTTGACTGTGAAAGTGAATTTTCTTGCCGTGTTGAGCAGTCAGAACATTCATCTGAGATCCTTGTAAGTGTAAGCACAGGCCATTTTTCACTTTGGTATCAATAAAATAATGCTGAACCTGGCAAATCAGGAAGATCGAGAAGTGGTTGCAAAAAAAACAAAGCTCACAGAACTTCCAATGTTGGGTCTATTAAATCTGTAAACCACAACAATATTCAATAAACAAAAATGTGTGTAGTAATGGGCAATATAAGCTGTCTGGATATATCCATTCAACAATGGTGAAATCCAATTTAAAAGAAAATAATCAAATCAATGACTATGCATGAGACTGAAGCTTTTGACGTGTAAGGAAAAAAAAAATTGATCCCTCGCAGAAAGCATAATCAAATTCCTAACAAGGAATTAAAACAAAAAAAAAGCGCTAGGCTCTACAAACCAAGGGGGTAGATATGCTTTAGGGACAGATTTCTCGTTATCAAAGCCAGTGGTCTTTTTATTAGAGAGAAAACAGTGATGGATGGTCGCAGGCATTTGGGAGGCAGGGGCAGGAGGACAGAGACAACACTTGGAAACTGCTTGGAACAGAAAAAGGGCTGAAAGTGCAGTTTTGTGAGGAGAAAAAAGAGCAGGTCAAAAAAACCCAGGCAATACAAGCAAGGTCTCAAAAACTTTAGTCCCAAAGGTAAGCAGACAATTGGGAATGCAGCTATTTGAAAGTGTAGACTCTATACAGGTATGTGCTCGGTATACTGCCGTTACAGTCAGGAATACTGCCCATTACTGTCACAGTTTTCCATATATTCCTTGATAAAAATCTGTAAGGTAACATGTTTCTTTCTGCCTTCCTACTGAACTATGAGCTGTTTCATGTTTAAACCCCAAGCCACTCTTTGTTGCCATAATCATTTGTTTCTTCAACTAAAAACCAAAGTGCTTTGTACGCCCTTTGGCCAGTCTTGTGTGTGCCTTGATCCAACGCTATCGTGTATCAAGCTTTTAAAAACTTCAAAAAGGGAAAAAAAAACAATAATAAAATACCCGCTTTTTCATACGTAACTTAACTATGAAAAATATTGGTCTTATTGATGAATAAAGTTGAAAAATAAGCTCTAAATAATGCTGCACCTATGCAGCGCGCTGATAGGAAAGCCACACAGAAGCTACCGCTTTTCAGGTCATGAGTTTCACCTTTTTCTTTGTTCAGCTTGACAGTATTCCACTTGCAGGGTTTCTTTATTAATAATTACTTGGAAAACAAGTTTTCACAACTTTGAAGTGCGTGAACAATGAAAGGGAGGGAAGGCATGGAGTTACAACCCTCTGAGGTGGTTTTTTTTTCAAAAGGAACAGCAAATAAAAAGAAAAATACTTAATATTTTGGACAATAACTCAGACAAGAAGGAACATATACCAAATGCAATTCGATTCTAAGAGAATTTTCGCGCTGCTTGGCCTGTCCACTTCCCTAAGAGTGGTAAAGGATAGAAGATGACAAGAAAAAACAGCAACAAACACCAAGACCGATGGTTTCAGCAGTCAGCCTGCAGACAGTTCTTCTGCTGGGGATCCATCTAACCGCACAGACCCAAAACTTCCCATAACATGCAGCTCTTTTCATCATTTTCCAGATGTGCCCAGGGAAGTTCTTCTCCAGACCCCCTGGGCCATGGTACTGTTTCCTCAACCTCACCTTCAAAAATGCCTCCTGCAGTTCCTGAGGAGTGGAGGGAGGAGTCCCAAATGGAGGAGCAGCACTGTGCTTCCCTCAACACAAATCACATCTCCTTCACAAGGAGCACTGGTTGGATCCATGACGCCCAAAGATAAGAGACAGGGGCATGGGATGCTAAACAACTCAGTGCTCAGCTCAGTGTCATGCACTAAGCAAGACTATTTTGCTCTTACTTTCCCCAGCAGGTGCAAGTCTAGAGAAGGGCGAGAAAGCCAGGACTGAGCACGTGAAGCCTTGTTATGTTCTTGTGCAAAAGGCTTCCCAAAGAGTAAGCGGGAAAGGAAAACCAACATAGATGGAGGAAACACCTGGTTTTGTCTCAGCTAGCACATAGGGACCCCTTATATTCATTTAATAGTTGTGTCACTGGCAGTTGATTACTAGTTCTTTGCCTTGCACTCTCTGGTAACAAAATTTAAAAGGTTCTTCTGGATTTTCAAGCTATTCACAAGAAAACCTCTCTCCTAGTTGACTCCAAATTTGTGTTGTGGAAAGGGTAAAACAGCACTCAATGAGTACTTTCCCATGCCTCTTCTGGTAGTGGTACGTACCATCTACTGCGCCTCTCGGGTGATGCCACACAAAGGTCATACGGGCCATAAAAAGTTGCCATTTGAGAAGGAGGTAATTGCATGTCAATCTTAAATACTGAAGGACTTTTCAGGTAAAGTTTACATACTGTGTGTGAGGCTGTAGTATGCAAATCCAAAGCAACTTCAACAAGTTGGCCCAGTTGTTCCTGGTTCATCTCCACCAGAAAGTGAAAACCCAGACAAGTGATTCTGTCCTCTGCAGAGAAGCAGGCCAGGTCTGCAGGTAGAGCTGGTGTCCTCCAACCGCAATTGACGTCAATGGAAAAAACGACACATCCATGCATACAAGATCTTCCTTAGGCTCTACAGAAACTTCTATGCAACGTGCATTAATTTGGCAAATGAAAGATTGATTTCAAGCTAAACCCTGTAATTTTTTTTTTCTTTGGATACTTATACAAATTTCTGTTTTGCTCCACGTCAAGCCCGTCTCTTCAAGACTTCTACTTGTCATATCGCTGCAGTTACAGCGCACAACGCTCTCGAGCACGGTGCATAAATCCGCTCTATTAGACAGTCACACACGTAGGCAAATCGGATTACTACATGGAGCAGTTTACTCAACATATTTATCAAAATACCATTAATCCGCATTAAATTTATCTCAAATAATTTTCTAATTCCATGTTATTTCAGTGTACTGTTCAATATTTAGTTGTGGAGCAAGGAGTGGAATTTTTTATTCCAGCATTGCCTAAACCTATGTGCAGAGTTAATTTAATCAGCATCCTCCATATTAAAATACTATGCCAAGTATATTTTGCATTCTTTATTATCATCCCTTTACTATTTATATTGCTATGCTACATTGCTCACAGTTCTGTTTTAACCTAAAAGCAGACTCCAAAACAACCCTAGTACTTTGGAAACCATATTAGTTTTGTCTCATCTTGGTACCTTCAAGAACTATACTTGCTTCATTTATAAGCTGTTATTTCCTAGCTTTGTACAACAGCCCAAAATGCTGTTGGGGGTTTTGTTTCGGTTTTTCTTTTTTTCCTCCTGGCTTTAACAGTACCAAATTCAAAGTATTATGGTCTTGGAACACAGTTACCATTTCTTCTGCTAATGCATTAGCATGCGAGCTATATTGTGCCAATGCTGTACATATTGAATGTAGAGCAGCAAATGCAATAAAGCAAGAGCAAATTAAAGCCTTATTTGCTATTAAAATACTTTACTGATGACATAATGCACTAAAGCGCATGTAGAGACTTCTGTGCTAAGGTAGAGGATGCAGTTTTGCCTATTCACCTGCAGCTAAAGTTGGGTAAGATCTTCAAATGTGAGCTGGCAGGTGCCCCATCTGCCTGGATTTATCCAAACCACATTTGTCTGGGATAGTTTTGGATGAAACCATCATTTGCACAGGTACCTTCTGCTTTCAAAAGATTTTCACCTTCCTTCCAAATCCATGTATTGTTTCAGCATCACCTTGGAACTGATCTTTAACTGTTTCTTTGCTGATATCAGAAAAGCAAGAAAAATCTTCAAGCCACAAGCCAGCACTTACCACCAGGGAAGTTTTTTTTACAATGCACAAAGTTAGTCCATAACCGGGGAGTTTCTTCTTCTAAACTAGCCCAGAGTGGTTTAGCCAGAAAGAAAAAGCCCATTGTCTGAATTCAGACATGAAAATCTGACAATTTTTTTTTTCCTCTGCAAATTAATTTAGTTTTGGGGGGTGGCAGAGTAGGAGTCCCACCCTTGTGATGAAATTAGAGCCCTTTCAAACATGCTGAAGGTACAACCATGACACAGTATCAGATTCAGGACGCAGCCACTTTAAAAGTTTTCTTTTGGTCAACATGCATGTTTGATTTAATTTTATTAGTTACCTCAACAAATCATTTCCTGCTCCTCTAAAAAAGCCTAGTATGTGGATCTCACTGAAACGATGACAGACATCTAGGTCAAAACAAGCGTTGTCTGCATTTTACCAGCACCAGACATCAAGCAAGATACTCATTTTACGGTAGTCTTTAAATGCCAGCTGGAGAACATTCCTGCCCTAAGGGGGAAGCCAAAGCACTTCACCAAAGAGAAATAACCATCCTCTGAATTATTAGTGGGCTAAGGCAAAGGCGCACAATGCATATTCTGGAAACTGGGCAAATGTCCATCGTGCATGGACATCATAAATGTCCTACCCCTGAAGGCCGCAAGCCAGGGCTGCAGAAGTTTATTGCCCAACTTCAAGCACCTTTCAGAGCCCCTCTGTGCTTTCTTAGGATGAAAATGTTGTGGAGTCATGCTGTAAAAACCCCTCAAGACTACTGACAACTACAGGAGCTAAATCTGAAGCTGGACCTTCTAAGCTTAGCTAGAGCACTCATAAATAAGTTACAAAAATAGAAGTGTCTTAATAGGGCTAATTAAATAATCGGACTTGTTAAGCTGGTTGATAGTATTCATATAGGCTGATACTCTGTCCTGAACAGGCCTCTTAAGTAATCAAAAAAGGAGCAGACCATCACCAAGTGCAAGCGCGTGCTCCCGTCCCCTTGCCAAGCTTAAGGAATATCTTATCTATAGAGGCAGCCATGGAAGGTTTAATTGTTCAAAATCAAGGGACTGCGCGGCGTTCTTTAATTAGCGCCGGGAACATCATTTTCAAAAGGATGGAATTATGCACAAAGTATGCATAATTTAACTTTTTTAATTGATGTGAAATGATTTAAAAATTCTTCAGACCAGAAACGCACATCCGATTTCTGGAGCAGTGATCTTAGTCTCCAATAAGTACCTACTAAGCAAAGGGCTTTCTCCAAGGAAAGGGATGTTTTCTGGGGCTGTGGGGATTGGTGGTGTTTAGTTCGGGGAGCTTTTTGGGGGGGGTTGTTGTTTGGGTTTTGTTTTAATTAAGATGTTTAAGTTATTTCACTCCAAATCTTTCCATTCTTGTGGATACAAAAGTGAATTGGTTGATGATTTCAAGTGAGCACCTCTCCCACATCAACACATCCGTAAGGCAGGTGCTGGTGGGGTAAAAGAGCTCCCTACAAACTTTCCTGCCCCATCTCTCTTCACAATGACACCTTCCAGGATTTTAACTTGAAGTCTTGCTTTTCTTACAAGAATTGCACTAGGGCAACGAGATCAGTTCTCGTCACTCCGCAATCCTATTCAAAATTTGGGACTTTTTCATTTTGAAGTGCACGCCAGCCGCTGTATTTACATACGCAGTCAGGGGCCAGACGCAGCAATCTTTCAGGCTGGGTAATAGCAGGCCACGTCAAACCTAAGCCTGCTATATTAACATCACTTCCTACATGACTAGAGCGAGCATTAGCAGCTCAAACGGAGTAAGATAAAGCGTGAGGGTAATTACAGAGTAAGAACAAGCATCCTTACCTTACACATCATTTTAGGCTACTGCTCTGAGCGTGTAAAGTGGAGTTAATTTGGCTTCCTTAAACTTACATTTGTTTTCCCATGGATTCAATGGCAAAGTAAATAAATGAACGTTTTTAGAAAGGTAAACCCTTCTAGCCAGGAATGCTGATGTTCTTGACGAAGCAGAGGATTTAAGAAGTCGCCTTATAACTTGTACTCCAGAAATACATGCAAAACCCGGGCCTGTAAAAACCCTCCACCCTTTTTGATTGCATGTATTAAATGCTCACCCCTTATTTAAAACTACATTAATCAGAAACAGAAGTTCTTTGCATTGCACTCCTCTAATAGGAAAGAAACTAGAAGCTCACATCTATTTTCATCTCCCACTGTCTGAACAACAAGACAACTACAGAATCTTCCGTTTGTTTACCTGGTTTAAATAACCTTCACAAGAGATGTTGAAGATGCTTGTTTTTTGAAGCCTGACGGAATAGGTTGCTGCCCATAAGGAACATGAGCTCATTAACAGCTAGAAAGCCACATACAGGGCAAGTGCTAACCCAGCGAGTAAACATCATTTTAGGTCATCAGCTGATAATGTAGAACCTCTGTGCCTGATGCCTTCAAAGCAATTATTTTACTCTTAAAAACTCTTTAATGGCCTGCTACCTCCTTCAGCCACTAAAACCTTGTCGTTTCTCCCCGATATGGACATGACATTCAGCAGACCAAAATAAAAATTAAGAAAAATCTCCACAGTATTCCCAGATCTTGGAAGTTATTTTGGTTGCTAAAACTCGGCACTTAGCGGCCAAAGGAAGTGAAAGGTCAGGTACAGCAGAATAAGGCTGACGGAGCTAAATTGCTGACCTTGTGCAGTTTCCTTAGATAAAGAAGAAAAGGCAGCAATGGAATTGTACATAGGACAGAGCTCAGCTACCGCTGTCACAGACCTCAGCTCTCGAGTTACCTATCTTGCTGCTTTTTACTCCAGGAAAAGTGTTGTCAGTACCTCAAAGGGTCAAGAAGGTTGAGCACTAGCTGGACCGTAACTACCTCTAAGCTCTTCTTGCTATTCTTTGCCTTTCTTTCCTTTTAAATAAAGATCACTGAGAGCGTTTGGTGAGTAAACATGACTGATTTGCATGTCAAAACCTCTTCCTTGCTAACTGTAGTTGTTGATACACAGTGGAATAGTGCTAAACCCTCCTTGAAGAGTTCCCAATTAAATCCAAGGTAGGCAAATCACAAAATACTCACCCTGGAAATCTCCACCATTACCTGCACTTAAATACATCATGTGAAGTGGGGGACACAAAGAACAGAACCATATATTCCTAAGAAGCTGCTCTCAGTGCTGCTGCTTCCCTCTGGCCAATATCTGAACGCAGGAAGCCCAAATAAACAAGGCCACTTAAAGAGAACTTGAGGGAAGATGCAACACCACAAAATAACATTTCTACTACTGAAAATGGAATTATACTGAAAATAAGAAGAATTACTTGGTTTATTATAGCTTATCTGTGTCAGTAAGTGCTCAGGTCTTTCTGTCTGTCAGCTTGGGGACCCAACGGATGACAGGGCTGCACCAATCAGTATGTTTCTTGGCTGTGGATAGAGGCATTAAGAGAAGCCAAATGCACCCAAATAAGAATAACTGGACTGGTTTTGTCCAAAAAAATTTGTCCTAAATGTTTGGTTTTGCCCAAAAAACGTTGGCCCAGACTCTGAAATCTACTACTATCCTCTGCTATGCTTTCAAAAACAACAAAGAACAAATGACATAGCTGTTCAAGCATGGATCATTTGATGTAATGCTCTGTTTTGCCTGCAAACGGAGCTGTAAAGAATTGGTCTACTTGAATTCACACCCAGCCTGGCTATCATAGGCACGTTTTAATTAAGGCCTCACCCCTCCAATATAGAAGTAAATGGAAGTTTGTGCAGCACCATTCATCAACATCTTCCCATTTTCCCTGTGTTATCAACTGGCTTTGTTAACATTTCTCATTTAATATTAAAGGCACAAAAAGGGGTTTGTCAATTTAGTTCTGGGGATACCAGAGATGGGAGAGGGAAAGAAAGGAGAGACATTACACTGGGATGCTAATTAGGGGAAAAAGTGTGCTACAATATGCTGCAGATAGATTCCTTGTTTTACTGGTAGAAAAAAACCCCAAACTTTCACAAACCCGGCTATATTGATGGAAGGACCTACAGAACTGCTCATGCAAGAAATGTATCTGGTTCCCAAAGCAACCACACCACATCGGGAAGGGAGGGGAAGAGAGGAGAAAGGAGTTTCTGTCTTCAAAACTGCTTTGAAGGTGATATTCTGCATCCCATGAAGGAGCACCCTGCTCGTACGGTAAGTATAGGCCTGACTGTCTTCATGTCCACTTTAAGCTTGATGCCAGCATTGCTGCAAAGCTAGAGGGCAAGCAACCCAGCGTACAGCCCCAGAGACTTCAAAACAAACCCCAAGCAAATAAAAAACCAAACAACCCTGCAAAATCCTCAAAAGCACCTATCAAAGTGATTTCAATCCAGTGATCCGGTACAAAGTCAAGGGATGTAAGCTCTTCTAATCCCACGCTTTCAGCTCCTCCAGGCTCTGGCCACCGGTTGCCAGGGCCCAGCTGACACATCCTCCAAAGGACAGGAGCCCTGCGGCTCGCCGGTGCCTCACGACATGGCTCTTCAGCCCTTCCCGTCCTGACAGTTGTTGGCTTTGGGTTTACGGGCTGCAAAAACAACTCAGGAGATGAATAGTGTGAACGGGCACCCCGTTCCGGTCCGAGAGGTTTTATTACAATGAGTTTAGCTCTGGGCAAGCTGCCGTAATCAGCACATTTTTGACAGGTAGTTTATTTTCCCTCCACGGAATACCTAACACTACTGAAAGCACTCACTGCCACATTAAATACTGCTGGTTCACTTAAAAAAAAAAAAAAAGAAAAAAAACCCCCACAAAACAAAAAAACCAAAACCCCCACAAACCTATTTTTCTCCTCCTGCTAATAAAGACTAACTTTATCCTTCAGTATAATCCCTCCAACTCAATTAAAATGCATTCAGCGGGTTGAAAGGATACTAGTGAAGTATTAAAAGCCTGGTTTGGATTATGCAAAACTTTGGCAGCAATTGGCTGATGGAAAGATTTCAGTGGCAAAATACTTTCAAGAGAAGCAAAATAAATCTAGCTCTTAAAAATCTTCCTTATTCTGTTTTGCTCACTAGCTACAGAAAGATATTAGGTGAAAACTCCACGTCACTGACCTCTTCCTAAGGTTTGCAAGTCAATCTGAGAATAAAATGCTCATAGTCATTCTTAGAAATCTCTGCACCACTGCCACAAACTGGTGCTTAAAGACAATAAATAGGAAAATGTTTTAAACCAGAAGTAGCTCTCATCCAGGTATGCTCAGCTCTGTCACCATCAACTGATGAGCTCATCTAGGACCTGCCTGAGCTTTCCCTGGAATGAAGAGGCATTCCTGAAGATAGGGAAACAGCCACGCCAGGCATCAACGGGTGTTGGAGACCTACCAAGGCATTTATTCACCTCTCACCACCTTCTCAAGTGCCAGTATGGAGGAAGAGGTTTTTTTTCCCCCCTGCCCAGAAGAAGCTCCAGCAGGTGCTGTTACCTGTGCTAGGTCTGGTCAATGGACCACCACACTTAGTGCCTCCTGTGCAAAATATAAAAATTAGGATGAACTTTCATGTGATGAACAAGCCAGAGACCACATTTTCTACTGCTTTTGGATTTGTAGGAAGCTGCCTCTGACATCTCACCCTGGGGCTTGATTAGACAAGGAAGAAAAGGTAGAGAATTTTAAAGACACTGGCAAGCGTCTGGTCTTTCAAAACATCATCGCTAATCTTCACATCATCCAGCCTGCTCAGTAATCAAGACAGAAGAACTGTGCAAGTGCAAATTAGCGTCACTTAAATCCTGAAAACAAGAAAGAAGGAAGATATGGAATAAGTATGCCTAAAAGCAACATTAAATTTATTCTCCATGATTGCATGAGGGTTACAGAAGTTTGCGTCACCTCATACAGAAAAAAACCTAAACAAAAATGAAGATATCTCTGTGACAGTTACCATCTGACTAAGCAAGTTAGTGCTGCATTACAAGGACCACAGGCTCAATGGCAGTGAGAACAGGAAGGCAAGGAGTGGTCTTCAGCTCCTCCAACAATTTTTAGACACTGCCAAGATAGACAACCCAGCTCCTACAAGTCTTCATTTATTTCTTTCTTTTGGGCCTGTTAACAGAAAAAAATCAGAGGAGCACCAAGGTTCTTTTAGAGCATTATGCATCCCAATAGCTTAATCTGAGTAAACTGTACACACTTACAGTGCGTCACCCATTCAGGTGCAGGACAGACATCTAAAGAACAGCCCCATAAATCCCAAGACATCACATGCCAACCTGAAGCATCTCTCTTTTGGAAGAGGACAGCAGCACCGTGAGCCTGCAGACGAGCAACCTCAGAAGAAGGCTCAGCACAAGAGAGGCTGCCAGCATTTCCCTGAACCACTGAAGTACAACAGGGAGGCAGCCGATTGATACACAGGTACTAGGAAGTTGTCCAAGACCTTTAAACTGTTACTCTCCTGGGGGCTAACCCAGATCTGACTATTTCTCTCATGGTATAAGAATCATTCACTAATTAATACCGTAATACGTGATTATATGCTGATGATGCAAGTTCCTTCAACACTGCAAAGTGCTGGGGGGTTTGTTGTTAAGCTGACAGTTTTGCAGGAGTAATCATTGTACCTGCCTAGAAAATAAAATATGCCCTATATGAGAAAGGCAGCGATGATCACTGCAAGTGTTTCATATTATATAAAATAAAACTAGCAGGAAATTAAAAGAAAAAATTAAAAAAATTACTCCTGCCCGCCCTAGTAACGAACTTCCATATTCCAATCGGATTTTCAAAACCTGGAAATACTCTGTGTCCAGAAAAATATTTATTAAAAAATATTCTTTATAAGGTGTTTTTGTAATATTCTTTCTTCATTAAGGATTTTTAAAAGTTCTTGTGATCAGCTTGACAGACCTCACAATTTGACAGTAATTCTTAGCTCCGCTGTAGCAGCAACAGAGGGAATCAGCACCGTATGCCAGAGGAATACTGTCGGAAATGTACCAATCAGATAGGAAAATAGCCCTAAAACAGTGAAATCCATGCAAGTGCATATCAGATTGTCTGTTTAACACTGCAAAACTTGTGATATTTACTCTTCCATTCAAGAATGCTCTTCAGCTGATGCTTAACCTGAACTCTCTGAAGCATGTTATTATGCACAGCCATAGTGCAAAGGAGAAAATTAGACCTCTAAATCCATCTATTCTCCATTTTCTTCAAAAGTATAACATATAATAATTTATTTTTCCCTTTAAAATATATGTCATCAGTCATTGTCCTTTAAAAT
>JAVSBS010001855.1:61051-92556 GCA_033124195.1 Coracias cyanogaster | reverse complement strand
TAAACTGTGTCTTATTTGCAGACAATACAATTTTATTTTGTTCCAATCAAAATGTGAGAAAGCTTCTGGACACGGTGGAAGCAGAAATTAAAACATTAAAAAAAGGTTTGATGTTAATAAACTGTAAACTATTTTATTTGGCAATAAACAAATACAAATGTTAAGATCAGAATTGATAAGTTTGAACTGGAAATGCTAAATTAAATTAAATTATTACTATTGTATTCCTCAAAAATATAAAAAAGAAACCAATTTGATGAGTTTCCGTAGCATGAATTAATTTTTGCAAAGTAGCCAAAATCCAAAAGTAAAGACTGAGCACAATACAATAGTAATTTATTAAGATACTTTCAAATGTGTTCAGCTTCCCCTTTTCTTTGTTTGTGGCATTATAGGGCCATTCGCTAATGCAAAATTGCAGATATTCAACCCTACGATAACCGTGGCTGAAAATGAGATGGAAGTGACAGCACCAGGGCTCCCTTGTCTCACCAGGAGTAACGCTGCGCTCGAGTGGTTGCTGCTGGAAGAAATTAAACAGTAGAAACTCTGAACAATGACAGTACCGGGGTGCTCTGCAATCCAGACGCTCAGAAGGCAGGAGCGAGAGCCTTGGAGAGCCGCTACTGCCTCCCTTCTATGAACCACTTGCGTATGTTTCCCGCTGCTGTTTTATGGGCTGTGTTCTTGCCTCTGCCCTCCATAGCGGCTTGGACACGTTACACTGAGTCAAACATAGTGGCCGCTCCTAGTACAAGCCAAGCCTGCCACATTTCTATCTCCATGAGCACTAATCCTGCTGCCTTTTGAGGTAGTGATCAAGCTGACGTTGCCAAGCTGCAAGCAGAGGTTCACCATAGCCCAGAGCTTCTGAACCTACTGTGGCTTCACAGGACAAATAAAAGCTCTCAACTTTCACTTGCAGGTTGGCCTGTAAAATTCTCTCATTACGGGTACACCTGTCTGACAATAACTTCATTTTTAAAAAAATTTTCCTAAAGCAGGTGCTTTTGAAGGCAAGCACCACAACGTCTGGTCTTTGGGATTGCATTTTAAATGACAAAAGCTAAAAGGCTCTGATTAATCAAAGCGGGTTTTTTTTTTTTCTTTCCTATCAGAAGATCAACTGTTTCACGCATCTACCGTTGGAACGAAAAGAACAAATCCAGGCAGTATTTTCTATTCCCCGCTCTTACTCTAAGAAACGTGTGTGACATTTATAACCACAGTATAAAAGCTCATTAATACTATACCCTGACCTATATAAAAAGGGTTATTGGCTTAACACAATAGGAGACACTCTCCTGAAAAACAGGCAAGGAAAGGCGAGAACGGCTCAAGATAAGCCATCTCTCCACAAACACTGGCTCAAAGGATGAGATCGTTAAATGACAGTATTAAAAGTGGCCAACATTTTTCACCTTCTCTCTGCTCATTTAAAAACTAGTTTAAAATTGCAGAATAAAAGCCCAGCTAACACCCCAGTACATTCTGAAAGGCAATTCTCTCTCAAAGGGCTGATAGCAGGCAGGGAGTGGGAGAAAGGTTTATTTTAGTTGAGATAATCTGACAGACTGGCACCTACTCAGAGGTGTCAGAAGAAGTCTGGCACGTCCACGCAACCACCAAGAGCAGCAGTAAATCCTTAAGGAAGACAGGGCTGCCTATGTGGTACATTCTCTTTTTCAATACTTCTCCTCTTGAAGCTTTGTTCTTTCTTTTTGAAGAAATCATTTAAAGCAAGCTCCCCAATCAACGTGCTCTGAAGAGAGCTACTTCCAACACTTGACCTTGGGGCTTGCCAAGATAATTAATGCTCAAGGTACCACGTCCATGGGGAAGCACCAAACAAGAGGTGAGCAATAACCTGCCCGCCAACCTATGTGAATTCCGTATTTACACCTGATGCCTGCTCCTAAAACTACCCTGTAATTTCAATAACAGTTTTTCTTTTTTTTCCTTCCATATACATGTGGAGAGCAACCCTACCTCCTCTCAGGTTTTGTTTTTCCAGGCTACTCGCAAAAAGGCTGGCCAATCCTTCCACCGTCATCCTAATTACCCTTCCTTGACCTGCGGCAGTTTAAACTCATCTTGCTAAGTGCAAGTAGGACACCTTCATTCATTGCTGCTCCCAAATGATGAGGCCAAGCTTACAGAAGAAATTAATATCATCCGTCCTTAAGCACATGACATTCTCCTGAAACCAATTAACAGCAGAGGAAAGTGGCTCTTCTCACATAATAATCCAGTCCTCCCCCGCCTTGCCAATGTCTCTCGACTTTGGAGTCGGCAAATTTATTTAGCTTGCTTCTAATTCTTCTGTAAAGGCTGCTAATGAAAATATTAAATAAGGCATGATTTGATCCTTGAGGAACTCCAGCAGTAACTTCGTACGTTCAGAAGAAGGAAAAAAAAAATAAACTCGTGGCAATACAACGTTAGCACGAATGACAGTGTTGAAAGGCTCCGTTTTTAAAGGTATTTTAACCACCTTAAAACCCCTTCTTGCAGGATACAGGATTACCATGATGCAATCAAATTATGCCCAATTATCTCAAGTATTTTGAGCCTGCCACCCACCCTGAAGAAAAACAGAAAATGGAATAAGACTGTTTGACATACAGAGATTCAGCAACACCAGCGACTACTTTTATTCAAACTAAACCCAAAAGAAGGCCATCATCATCTTCTGGTTCTCCTGAGAGGTCCCCACCATCCACATGAAGATGCTTTTTTAGCACCACAAAACAGCTTTCAAAGCACAGATCCCTTATGATACCGCAATTAAGTCATTTCCTATACTGAAATCACTTATACAGTGAGCAGCATTTTAATTAATTCTTTAAATATATATTCCTCCAATACGTTAAACCTTAATTAAAATTAAAAGTGCCTGATAGCATCTTCTTATCTGGTTACAGATGCATTTTTTTAAAAATGTGCGGTGCTGATAGAGCAACCACATTAAAGGGGATACATATTTAATTTTACTTTTTTTTCAGTTCAGCGTAACACTTAAGAAAATTAATTCCATCTGCATTTACACTCACAGAATCTGTCTCCTGTTTCCATAATAACTATTTTCGCATTGTTTCAAACACAAATTTTACAAAACTCTTTTGGACTTTGCCCTGGGCACGTCTCTGACCACAAGAGATTTGCTGATGCCTAATCTCGTATTTCGTTAGTTATCCAGCTTCTTTCAAATGGGGTTCTAATTAAGCAATAAAAATGGACCATTTAATTATCATGAGACATGAAAGAGGCAAGAAGTTCTTTGTAATCCAAGTTGCTCCTCAGCAAGTTTTTATCATGTTCATCGCAGACGTGACTTTACGTTCTATCTATATTTCAGCTCTTCATCTCCTGATGCGGCTCTGCAGTCAGCGCATCTCTCACTACTCCTACATTCATCTTGACACAAATTCCCTGGCATCGGGGAACACCACGATCCCGTTGTTGGGAGACAGGCTCATGCAGCCCATGAACACCACTTCCCAGGCCCCACCTCATGCTTTATCTTACTTTGAAACCAAAAGTCAAGCACAGCAACCACAGGAAAAGCTCCAGCTATGTCTTTTCGCTGTGGAGAGTACGTTCAGGAGTCCTTTTTAAACCTACCAGAGTTTCTTACAGCTCTGAAGCAAGCAGGGCTTCTCCAGCACTAACACTACCCTTAAATATTGATCAAAAAGAAAAAAAAAAAATCATTTATCTTAACTGATTCTTCTTCACTGCAGCTCTCTTCATAGCCACGTAACAAAACCAGTAAGTTTACAATGCAAGCACAGAATAACCAAGTTTAGCGATTACAAGCACAACTGAACACAGAATCATTCCAGTACTTCCCCACTATCTTTGTTCAGGAACCCTTGATGCACAAATGCTAAATTACATTCCGTTTTCGGACTTGGCCATCTGAGCATCATTTCAGCTTCCCAAGAAATAACAAAACGTGCTCAAAACCAGCAACTTACTTGCGAAGCCTTCATAAATTCCAGTCTGTGTCTGAAACCACTGTCTGAAAGGCTTATTCATGAATGGTGAATGAAAGTGTTACTGCTCTGTATTATGCAAATAGCCAAATTCTAGCATTGTAACAGAAGGAATGAGCTTGTTATCCTGTCAGTCCTGCAAGCAGACAGACACCTTCTTACTGCGTGATTTCCAAAAGCGCTTGTGTGTTGCCTTAAGCGTACCAATTTTGATACTAATGAAGGATTTACCACCGACTGCAATGAGATGCACCCAACGACGAGCACTTCAGAAAAGCCAATTGTTTATCTGCAACTTGGTAGGCAAACAGTATTGTCATGCTTAATATAAATGCTCTTACAGGAATATTTATGAACAAACACAAGATATCCAGTGAAATCGAGGAATGGAAAAGTAAGATACCAGATATCAGGACCTGCAATTAAAAAGGCATCCCGGGATGTAGTGCTGAAATGCAGCAAATGGCCTCATTTGACAATTAACTTTGGTTAGCTAAATTATATAGTATGTGAAAAGTAAGAGCATGTTCAGCTGTCTTAAATTCAGAACATATACATCCCAACAGTCATCCTTTACAGAAGAATTATGCATATGGTGCGTGTGGGTGGACTGAGACCATGAAGGGATGAGCGTTACCTCATTGCATCTCCGTAACGCGGGCCAGGGTGGAGGGTTCAAAGGCGGCTGGGCGCTTGTCATATACATCAGCACATAAATCACTGTATCGGTATCAGCGACTCCACTCACACGGATCCCATCAAATCCTACAAAGTTACCTCATCCCTGCGCTGCTCAAGAAGGCGTCTTCAGACAGACGCTGCCTCCCACTCGCTCCCTTGCAGACGGCGGGCGACGGGAGGACGGGTTGTGCCGGGGCATGCCGACCGGCACCGCCACCCCACCCGCTGCGCTGGGGCATGACAGATCCCCACCTCCCACTGAGCAGATAGCACCCAACGGCAAGTCTGATACTTGTTCCATTTAAGATGCAGCCCTAAAAAGACAGTACAGGTGTGCCTTTGGCAACAGGCAACGGGATTACAGATGTACCACATCACTAGGGACAAGGGCACTGACCTAACTGCTCTGCTGCTACCACACAGTGTCCTGGCCTGCCTGAAGAGCATACACACACCCAAGAAGAGTTGCGGAAGCAAACAGGATTCTGGAAGCCTGAACACACCTGAGCCCCTCATCCATCCTATTTCATCCTGGAGTAGTTGGCATTCTGTTTGCTTATATTCAATCCTCTTTTTCCCTCATTTAAATTGATGACGTTTTCAAAGTACTAAATTTTACTATATTTCTTCTTTAACCTTTCCAACTACATCATGCTACTTTCTTTATAACTTGCTTTTATAAACATCTGTGCGCTTTTGTTCAGAACAGAGGCTTCAATGGATCTGCCATGTCAAATCAAAATAGGAAAGCGCTAAGCTGCTGTGTCCTGGGATAATCAAACAGTGACAACATTTGCACACTAGAGCTGAAAATTATGTACTGATGAAGCACCCAGTGGTATTTCTACCAGCAGATAGGGGAGCAGACACAAGGCTCGGACACAAGGAAAGGAACTGGTATGGAATTTGATAAGCTACTTCTGGTTTTCCTCATCTTTCACAACTATCAATTAGATATTCATCTGTATAAGTGTCTGGGGGGTTGTTTTAAAAGCGTGCAGGGTCTGCACGGCTTGCAGGCTGGCGCACGTTACGCATGAACAAAGCGGTCACCACTGTCATTAGACGCACAGCGACATCAGAGGCACCATCAAAAATGATATTGGAAAAAAAAAAAAAGTGTATTTGCATGTATTTTGTTCTCTGAAAGATCAACACATGCCGAGTGCCAGCCTGCAATCTCAGCGACACCAGGGGAAGGCTTCCTTTTAAAATGCATTGATACCACTCAAGTGAAAAGTTTTCTCTGATGGGTTTTATGTGCATCTAAGCTGAGCCAAGTGAGTTCAAGACAATCTAACAATTCCGCCATTTACCATGGTACAGTAAAATACGGCTTTTTGCTTGATCCGAATGGTATTCTCAGGCTGCACAACAGATTTACCTATTCCCAGTACCCTATAATTAACAAAGCTGGTGTAATACTTAGTAATGTATTTCCAAACCTTAAAAAAAAAAAAAAAAAAGAAATACAGAAAAGGAACAGCAAACAGAGCGAGAAGATACTGTCCACACTTCCACAAACACTTGAGCCCAGCGTACTTACACTCCAGCATAAATCAAGCAGGCACAATCCAATTTAAACAGGAGTCCTGCAAGGCTTTTTCATTAGTGCGTTGTTTATGCTTTTGTCATCTTTTGACTAATTTTATTACATAATACTGAGAGATTTACTATATTACATTATAGCTCAGCTAGTCATAACAGAATTTAAAAAGTCAATTTTGTTTCTCTCTTTCAGAAGCTTGAGAGTATATATATTACATCTTGCTGGCTCTCCATCAGTGCATTCTTCTGAAACTCCTCTTTTGTCCCTTCTTCCCATTTTACATTAAGAAATACATGTCCTATGTACTACTATTATTTTTAAAAGCATACCTTAAAAATGCTTCTACTCTTGTGTGCACTGCCTCTCAAAGAATAATAAACTTTTACACTTTTGAGCTACTTCTCCCTTTTGTCCCAAACTATTTTGAGGGTCTCTGATCAAGCAGTAATAGCTCAGCAGAGCAGCACAGACCTCACAGGAAAAAAAAAAAAAAAAAAGATATAGGGCCACTACCTTTATATTCTCCTTATTCTAAACAGCACAAATAATTCCACTTAAATTGGTGAGATGCATTTAGGGCCCATTTTTAAAGATGAGAACATAATGTTGGTGAGCTATTATTAGCTTGTTTTACTTTATTTCTTTTACCATCTTCCTTAAACAGCTGCTAGTGAACACTGTCAGAGGCAGGACGATGCTCTGCCCCGAGACTGCTGTGCTTGGGAATGAATCACCACGTGCCCCATAGCAGAGAGAGGACCACCACAAGTGATAAACCTGCTGTTGAACATTATATTACCTCCATTTCACTACTGAACTGGGTTTGTTTTTTCTTTGTTTCACTCATGAGTGCGTCATACATATTTCTTCGTTCCTCAGCAGCAATGCGCCAAAGGGCCCAGCTAGGATCCAGAAAATTGTTCAAGCAAAACAAAGGCTCCCCTGCTCGTATCACCAAACTAGGGTGTTGTTTAGAAACTCATGTTTGGTGTCCCTTACCTTAATGTAAAAAGAGGTTTTGGCCCAGAAGACTGCATAATATGCAGTACATGCAGCATAAAATAGAATGATGGGAAGACAACCATCATCGTACACAAAAAAGCACATTAAAAAACCCCTAGAAGCCAAGTTAGTGATAAAGAAACAGCTCCCACAACACAAATTGATTTACCTTGTATGAAGGACTTTCTAGCCTTTTTATTTGCAGCCAATTTTAAAAGGATTGCTGGGGGTGGGGGGGGGCTGTTGGTTGCAGACTAATTGCTTCCAGATGATGTCAGGTTTTCCCACATACAGAAACAAGTGGCATGCTGAATGTGGTCAGACCAAGGCATTTCCACCAGCTGCTTCACAACCACTTAGAGAAACTCATCTGGATGCAATTACAACTTTACTGCAAAGTTTTTTTCATTTTTTGGGGTATTTTTTTAATTTGTTTTTATTTTTTTAAACAATGCCCCACAGAAATCATGTTCCTCATTCAATTCCCATTGAAGTCAATAGAGTGGCTTCCATAGACTTTGACTACTTTTGGATATGCCCCCAAAAAAGATAAAAAATAAGAACTCTTTATCTACCAGGGAAAGAGGTTAATCTCTTATGCTTAAAGGCTGCACATCAAAGAACTCTGTACACAAAGTCCAATGTACAGCAGTATCGGCAGGTATATTTATAAAAAAAGGTGTTTTCACCAGTATTGTTTTCTAGGTGGCATACAACAATGTTCCAGTCATAGTGTAAAATGAAAAATACTTATATAAAAGCCATCTCCAAGACTAAGGACTTGGATTCAGAAAGACTAAACTCTTCTTAGTGAGGCAGCAAGTTATCAATTCAAAAAGATTAGCCTTTAAGTTAGAAAAAAATACAAACCTACTAATTCCATTCACGGATTTTCTTTTCATTTCCCTACAACTAAGATATAGCGAAACCCTTATCTGAGTAGGGTTTACTTTTCTACCTTCCATTTGTCGCAAAGCATAGCTCGACGTATTCATACATATTTTATATCCAGATGATGCAGTTAAAGGCAAAACTGTTCAAACTCCCCTAGGGATGGGGAAACCCATTAAACCCTTTTCCCAAGGTGAAAGTTACGGCCACCACACAGAAGGTTTTCAGCACCATGCTCTTTGGGAGATACTAATCCCAAGAGGCACTTTGAAAGAAGATACTAGTTTGCCTGGAAGACCTCAACAGAAACCTCACTTCCGAATTCAGATACAAGTTGTACCGCCTGTGGTCAAGCTGTCTTTGGAACAGCCGACCCCAGTAAGCTCTTTAACAAGGAGCACAGCTTGTAAGTCACATGCATAACGACCACAGATGTGTTTTTAAAAATGTTTCTTCTTTGCTCAGGCATCTACAACCAACAAAATCACTGAGCAAAGTGAGAAAGTTGTAGTTGTGCAGTACTTGCTAGCCATGGGTGTCAGGAATCTACAGACTTCACAGCTTTGCTTTTGCCCAGAAACATTTGAAGTTTCTTCTGATTTTCTACATAGCCACGATTAGAGGAAAGCAGCTGCCTTAATGAACCATGTAAAGCGTCCTGGGAAAAGAGGCCGGGGATGAGACCTTTTTCTGCCTACCAAAACATTTCTCTGCCACTATTTTTCCTCCTTGTCTCATACTTGGTCTCGGAAGTAAACACACTTTCCACCTCTTCAAGGTAGTTATAATGAAATATACAAAAAACACTATATTCTACCTTTTGTTAGAACCGTCAGCAGCGTTGATTTTAACTTTATTATGTTAAAAATAAAGACTGAGTCGGTTCAAACAAATATTCTTAGCAAAGCAGTTTTTCTTCAAAGGCTAAAAATCAACAAGTGAGGGAAGGTTGCCTTAGCAGTCTTTTCATAAAACCAGAACCCTGTCCGCTTCTCTCATGTGCGATGGACCGATTCCCAACCTATTATCAGGCTGAAATACAAGCTGCTGGCATTCTTCTCTGGCATGCCAGCAAGGATGTGGCTGTTTCCTTCTGAATATGACAACTGATGTTTTCCATACACCGAATAATCCTATATATAATTGTTCAATTTGTGGTGTGTTTAAGTCAGGCCATAGTTAGCAGTAACTGAGCTATTGGACTATGGGAAATTGGACGAGGGTTTCATTCCTTGGTAACAATTAACATCTTCCTTTTCACTCTAAAAGCTTGGGAGATTGGTACCTGCAAACCTCTCCTCTATACCTGTTCGTCCAGCTCTGTAAGAAATTAGAAGTGGTTGCTGCACACTAAAAATTGGGTAGAGCCTAGAAAGAGACATGTAACAGCAGAAGAAAAACCAGTTGGACTTCCACAGACTGCAGCGCAGGCTAGGAGGAGAGCAGGGAAGGAAACAACGGGGTTTATTTACAAGTTCATATAAACTGCTGCAAGACTAATCTAAAGCGAAGCTCTACCCTTCACCACCAGCAATTTTTCAACCATCTCCAACAGCCCTTTACTGGATATGCCTTAATTTAGGCCGCCCAAGTCTATTGTTTATCATGTCATATTCTGGAAATACTTGTACAGGGATTAGGATGTATTAAAGTGGGGTTTTTTTCCTAGTTGGTAAGACTAATTATGTACTTAGAGCACTAATTTACTACGTGTATTTCCTAAAAAATGTTTCAGTAGTAGGTTTTTTTTCAGGGAGCATCACACAAGTACAATAATGTTGTATCTGCAAATACTACAGCCAAAGTTGTCAGCAAATGTTTTAAAATGTAACAAGTGAATAAAATGCCATTCAAACAACAGATTTTTGGAAATGGAAACGAGAAAACACAAAACTCTTCAATACCCAAGGAAAGCATCAGTGTAAGGAAAGCCTTAATGCATGCAGCCGTAATAGGCTTTAACATTTGTTTCTCTGCTGGTAGCACTGTAATAACGTTGATGATGTTCAATATTATATAATTTTTTCACCTGTGCACTATATCTGAAAGTGAAAAAAAACAACCCACCACACAAGAAACTGCCAAGGATGAAATCACATTCCACTGAAACCAAGAAAAGTTTACGTTGGATTTAATGAAAACAGTATTTCACTCCAAGTCGAAGTGATGTGCCCCAAGTGGCACAAGTCAGAAGCAGAGCTGCTGGTTGTAATCCAAGTCCCTCGCCTCCTCTTCTCCTAACTTACTCTACCAGATCACTTACCTGCCTGGTTTTATACAGAACGAGCCACATGTTACAGTACAGATCAGCTCTGCTCCACTGTCAGTCATCTGTCCTCCCCTGAATTTAATGCAGTACTCCATGTGACTAAGAAACGACCAGAGATTTTGTATTTCAGATGAGGAGCAGGAAATCAATACGCACTGCAAAGAGTGCAGAAAATCCTTTGGCCTGACTATATTAGACTCACACTGAGAATCCTTTCACAGACTTCTCAAGAACCCAAGTCTTCAGTTTTCTCCCAAGCATGGCTGTAACCGATCAGAGCATGGCTAAAGCTGCTAAGAATCAACTGATCCCAAATGCCCTGTAAGAAACGTGTTGACGGTATCATGCAAATACTGTCCCTTTCCCACCCAAACCTGCACCCAAGAGCTTTCACTGCACTTGACCACAGAGCACACACATTTTGCTAAGACTCAATCATTTCAGTTTTTAGTGGTTATCTGTAGCAGACCAAATTCCACTTGCGTTTTTCTCCAGATAAGCAGCTCCAGTCACTGCAAGGAATTACTGATGGTACAAAGCATGCAGAACCTGCCCCAGTTTCCTTAACTGGCCAGACTGAAAATCTGTCCAATTAAGCCTCTTTGAAAAAAAAAAAAATAAAAATAAAAAAGCTCCTACTAATGCACTGAAAATTACAGCATGTAGCACTGAAAGCCTCTCAGCCAAAGACTGCAAAAGATCCTTTAAGGAATCGTACTAGGGGATTGGTTTTTTGCCATTTACTTTTGGTCACTGAGGGGAGGCCCTTTGCTCACAGGGTTTTGGGGTCTCCTTGGTGGGGAGTGGGACTGCAGGGAGGGCTTAATTCCTTTAAGACCAGTGGTGAATATTAATAGCTGTATACCCTCAAACTTCTGAGAAAATTCACATGAAAGGACAAAACGTACTCTCAAGCAGCAACTTATCTGCTAAGTTAACTGGAACATGAGCTTTGCAACATAGAAATAAAGTATTGATATTAGCCAGTGCAAAACCACAAGAACTACTTCTCAAACGAGTCCCTTCTCCGCACGGGCTGGGGTCCAGTGTCCAAACATCCTCACTGACACGTTACGTACAGACGATCTTGTTTTCCATCAGCAAGCAGAACCTACATAGCAAATATCCTCCACTCCTTGTAGCACCTATTGTTTTCCAAATTCTCTGATGTCAAGGGACTCCTTTCCACTAGATTCACAAAGGGAGTTTGGTTTTTGCCCCTTAAAAAAAAATAAAAATTAAACAGAGCATGCAAGAAAACCTGAATATTCTTGAAAGATCGATCGAGCCAAACAAAACTAGCTAGAAGAGACTGTCAAAGAGATAATAAAAGCTGGCAAAGTTCTTCTCGACTTCAGCTGCCCCTTGGTGATGTGAGAGAGTTTTCCTCTTTTCTCAAGACAGTGCCAGTTACGCACTAATGCTTTTGGGTGCCAGCCTCATTATAGGAGCTGGTACCAATGCAGACTATAGCCAGGGCAAAATTAATATGCAAACTTCAACAGAGAAGATTGTCACAGTTGCTCCACCAGAGTTTGCATACAAGGCAAACAAGTGCTACAGAACACGAAAATTACATTAACTGTTCTCAAATTGCCGCTCTGAGCATTGCATACTAATGTATTAATATTTGTTTTTAAAATAAGCATCTGCTACTAGAAGACTGGAAGAGAACATGGAAGTGGATGGTCCCTAAAGCAACACAATAGTTCAGGAGAAGGCAGGCTGTGGGTCACCGGCATCTGTCCTTCAACTGTAAGGTAACGAGAATGTTAAGACGAAACCTACTTAGGCCAACACCAAAGGAAAGACCTTTCACAAGTGACTGTAAAGAAACAAAGCTGGGAAATCATTTCAGAGCCAAACTTGTGGGCAAGTATTTAAAATACAGATCGAAGACAACTCTTGATTTCCTAGCAGCCAAGAGATGCTGAGTCTACAGGGAGAAAAGAGATTTCCATTCTTACCATCAACCAAAAGATGTGTGGCCGCCTGAAGCCTGGTAGCGGCTGATAGTGGAGTTGGAGACAGATAAGAGTTAATCAGTATTTTAGAGGCCTCCCATTCTCCCTCCTCCATCATCTCCTTGGGCTCCCTGTGTCTCTAGCCCCGTAGGTAAAAGCAGCAAGCATGTGCACCGTGGGTGCATGACTGTAAGCTGATAAAAAGCTGCTAAGCTAAATGATGGCAAATCTGAACCTGCTAAACCGCTTGACAGGAATTTAGGAATATAAATATTATTATTTCAAGGAGCAGGATTCTCGTGGATACCCCATTAAACATTAGGAATAGAAAACTATGACGGTGCAGCCTCAACACGTATGGCAGGAGAGATGTGCATCTGTAAATCAAGGACAGAATTATTCAGGGGAAATAGGCACACACGAAATATAAATGAACTTATTTGTTTTTTAATAATAGCTGAATGTTCCCAAGTTCTCTGAGGAAAAAGCACTTCAAAAGCATCACACTTCACGCCTCCCAATGTTTCCCTTAACTGCATTATTACTTTGTGTCAAGACGCATCCCAGTACTGCTTCCATGCTCGACACCATCTTCATCAAGAAGCTTAAAGTTCAGAGCCAATATCAAGAGATAAAAATAATCTTATTTCCACATGAGAAGATTCTGCTCTATGCTCTATTTTAGAAGCCCCATTTTTAAATAAGCAATAAAATAGTTTACACAGAGCAGTGCTGAATTCTTGACCACCACCTTTCCTATCTTCAGGATAAAGGGCTATAATTCAGCCATGGTCCAAATAAAAGTTACCTGATTCAGTACTACTGTGACACTAAGTCTTCAAGCTTTTTTTTTTTTTAGTAAGTCATTTATGACTAAGTGGAACAAGAGACTGCTAATTTGAATGATTCACATATACTTACGTGTATTATTTAAAACAGTAATATTTTATCTAAAAATAGGTTAAAAATTATATTCTAAAATTCTAAGCTAAAAACTGAAATTTGCTTAATTTCCCCCTTGTGAGAAATACAATTTGGTTGCTCTTTCAATTTTATTTAAAAGTTACAATTAATCTTTAGCAAGCCAAAAAGCCATTTATCACCTAAAGCAGCAGGAGTGAGAATTTTCCTGTCAACCCAACAAGAATTGTTCCAGCGTACTTTTATTTTTGTGATAAAGCATGAAGAGCTTTTTTTAATGACAAACCACCAGGAAAGTAGACCGCTACCGCAGATCCCACTATTCTCACCTAGTGCCACTGGAGAGATGGAGAACAGCAATGGACGTTACAACTCTCTGGCCGGACTCCGGGAAAATTTACAGTAGCACTACTAAGTTATTTTACAATATTCTGAATAAATTCTCTTTTTCTTAGGGGCAATTTTATATAAAAATCCAGCAACAGAACAGCCAGACCCGTAATTCCACTCTCCAAGGGAATGGATGCTTCATAAGGCAGAGACAGATGGCTTCCTTGCATATGCTGCACGCCCTCTTTTTAAAAAGTTCTGCTGCGATCTTATTGTATGGACTTTTTCACTTGCTTGCTTGCATCTGTCGTCATATTTTGTGAGCAGTGTGGCTGCTGAATAGAAAAAATGTTTTGCTTTTGAGATGGGAGCAGATTTTGCCCATTTATCATAATAACGCTCTCAATTGGGACACTGCTATTTTCTCATTAAGAAAAATTCAAAGTGTAACATGATTTTATTGCTCCGCAGTCAACAGAAGCAAAAGGGAGCATTTTTTGAAGAACGGAATAATGCTTCTGGATCAATAAAGGTCACAGTTACATGGGTAAACTACCTCCGAAATGTGCTAGGTGGCCTTCTGTCTCTGAATAAACCTGTCCACATCTGCAGCTAATTGGAGTAACCTGGTCTCAGCCAAATAAGATAACCTCTTACCACCGCATGAGAGTTGCAATACTCAAGCTGAACATCAGTTTTCTATTTCCCCTAGTAGTCTTGTTATGCATCTCACCTTTATTTGCTTTAAAGTAATCACCGTTTATTTTGCACGTGCACTCTATTTACATCATTGGTCATCACGTTCACACGAGCCATTGATGGCTCCTTAGATATAAAATTGAAATTAAAGAAAAAAAAAAGCAGAAATTAAATACCAAAAAGAGTTCTGCTATCAGTTTCAAGGCAGAGCAGCCCCTTTTAGAGAAACTGTAACAGTCTTGTGTCTGCAAACCTCTCTTCTCCCCTTGCATCCATCTGTCGAGCCATGGCAATCCTGTGGCTCCCTCAGCAAAGCGCCGCTGCACCATTTTCAAGCGATTTCATACTGGGGAAGATTCCCCCTCTGGCTACCAGGACTGCAGCTCATTGCAATTTATTTTTTGAGGCCCAAATTCTGCTTTTCCCCTTGACCTACGCTACCCCAGAAAACTGATTTCCATCCCCAAATGCTCATGCTGACGGGGCACCCAGACACTTGGAGTTTGCTGGGATGGATAGGAGAGAAACATTTGGACAGTTTGTCCTTATTTCCCCTTGTCCGCCCTCAAATGACAGAAAAACCAGCACATTCTGGCTTCACAGTGCTACTGGCACAAAGCGCTTCCCGGAGCTACCAGCAGTGCTTTTTTTAAAACACACAAAATATTGTGAAATATTGCTAGATCCCATAATCTCCAACCCTCATCATGGTGCAATAGAAGCTCTGTGAATAGTTTTAACTTTGACAAAGAAATACAGACACAGTTGAACATTTTGGGGCCAAGAGAGGTGTAGAAAACCCACTAGGTATAATCGTAGGAAAGAACAAACATGTGCGAGAGGAGTAACCCACACGAGCTGCACTAGGATCTCACCTTCTCCAGCTGAGTACAGCAAACGGGAGAGTCTGACAGCCTGACGCAGTTTGTAGATGGCGATGTTACTCAGATTAAGTGAATAATATCAAAAACATCACTGCATATCATGCAAAGAAAAGAATTTCCTTAGCAACTATAAAAGTCAAAAAAGTTTGTTTATTGCAAAGAGAGCAAGACTTTGATTTTACAAGTCCCACGGGAATTAGATGTTAAGCTTACGCAGAGTACACCATAATATGCAGGTTTTGTAGTCAGTATTTCTGCTAGTGTGACAAAAAGCAATTGAAGGCTTGCTAAATCACACGTGTGTCTCTCGCTCCACATATGTATCCATCTATATAAAAATTTTGTGCATCATATAAAGTTTCCAGTACAGCTCAAGTCCCACTTAGGCAATTTTGGTTTCCATCTCTTTCCACCTTAGCCTCTCAAATCGAATAGAGGACGTGTCAGCGATCAGGTTTAATTTCTGTTCTCATTAGCTTCTACATTATGCAGATGTCAGGTCAGGAATAACTGTATCAGATAACCAAAAATTGGTAATAATTAACCAATAGCAGTGCAGATTGTCCAAAGAGACCTATTCCTTCCAAGTGGTAAATTATTTTTTAATTATCCCATCGAGATGGAGACTTCTAATTGCAAATACTCTAAGCAAGCAAAAAATAGACGCTGGGGAAATCCCAGATGATTAGCAACTGTACAACTTTCTACACAGGTTTTGCAAGTAATAATAGATCTTTTTCAATTAAAATAAGAATTTCCTGGAACACTTCTTCATCAATGCAGATAAGCTTGAAATTGAAGCGTACGAGAAGGATAATGGAATTGACAATTCAATTTTTAATATCCAAATAAACAATTTTCTTTTCTGAAGACAAAATAAATTCAAGCAAGACCTATTTAAAGGTGCAGATGTAAGAAAACAAAACGGGTTTTGAGCAGCACACATTTTATTAGTTCAACAGTAGATGATGTCAATGTATACTACTTTTTTTTTCCACTCAAGAAGCACTTAATCTGTTCCACTACAATTTCACAGATCCAGAATTACTCCTGAGCCCTCTGCCCCGCTCTTCCATTACACAGAGAAGAGACGTTATTTAGTACCTGGGAACTTCAAGCTTTTTCCAGTACCCATAACTTTCATATTAACAGCTCCTCACACGCTAGAAGAAAGGAACTAACAAAGTCCCAAAATTACCACCAGATCTCCACTACTACCACAGTAATCAACATTTTTGAAAGCACATTTTTGAGCACAGCAGCTTTAAATATCTACATCATTTTGGTTTCAGTTGTCAGCAAAGTACAGTCTACTGCTGTCCCCTAACCTTGGCCAGCCCACAGGACAAAACAGAGGCAAACAGCAACTACCACAAATTGTTTTTTCGGGGTTGACCACAGAACTGGTGCTCAATATCCTCATCCCAAGCCTTAGCAGTCCTTCAGCTTGGTCCTGCAGGGAAAAATAGGAGATCCGCACCTCTGTCTCCTAAACAAACCCAGGTGCCATTTCAGAGAACAGGCTGCAACTGTCCCCAAACTGAGCTAAATTACAAGTATATATTAAGACTACTTATAAGAAGTTGCATCTAATTAGATGATCACTGATTTTTTCCTCCCCACCCAAGAATAACATTCTCAGGTGGCCAAAGACAGCAGTAGTATTATACCCTCAGCACAATGATTTCTGAGGCCAAAATGCCCTGCAACAAGCATTTAATAAAAGCATCAGCTATAAAAATCCTAATGGCTAATTTGTCACTTCAGCATTTCATAACAAGCATTACCAACCTCTCCCAGGATCACAAGTGAGGTTCGTACTAATGTGGTTCTGCCACAAACATTACTATTAATATGGCTCACGCAGACATTTTCCACCTCATCAGCCATCTGGCACCAACTGGAGACTTTCCTCAAAGTTTGAAGGGTAGAGGAGAAGATTATGCACTAAAGTGAGAAAATCCAAAAATCCTGCTCCATGCCTGCGTTGTTTTAAACCAATGTCTTTGCTGCTGAAAGTTGGAAATGGTGCCGAGGTGCAGAAGGTGCACAGATTTCAGCTCTGTGGGTGCAAAATACAGTTTGCAGGCCAACCGAAAACTAGAGTCAGCATCCAGCGAAATGAACTGCTGGCCTTGCAAACCACCACACTGCACGAAAAAAAGTCAAGTATGCATCCTGAGACAGAGCCTTGGTGAGGCAGGGTGTACAATAAACATGCAGAGATTAATAGCCTTTATTTTGGGCTCCGAGGCAGTTTGGGAGGATGGCAGTTTCTGAGAGAATGCCAATAAGATGTAGAAAACCTTTTGAACACTCTGCCTACTTTCTTACCACCTTAATTCACATTATTTTAAATTTCACATCCAAAGCCAGGCTGAAATGGCCAACAGCAAACCCCATATCTCGAAAGAAAATGGAGATTCTTCTCTAAATCTGTAGACAACATTACCAAAGCTCAGCTAGTTGTGAGTTGCAAACAGGCAGGGCCCCACTGCTGCTACATCCATTCAGCAACTCTCTCACCCAAAAGTTATTTTAAGAAAACCTCAAGATTATGAAGTTTTCAATGCAGAGAAATAATAAGCAATTACCCTTTGCAGCATTTTCTAAAAAACACTTTAATATGCAGATCCTAACTCACTCCTATCCTAACTCCCTCCGTGCCACCCTTGCTCTTCAAACGTTTGTGCAGAAGAGAAACAAGGTCATTGCAAAGAAGTCTCCGTGCGGCAAAAACCCTCCTGTGAGCAACAGGCTCGATTCAGCCCAACGCTGCAAGTGTGACATGTAGATCCAGGCTACCTCCCTAACTTACCCCCACTCTCACTGGGGTGCTTATTTTCTCATTAGGCTATTGGAGGAGAAAAAAAAACCCAAAAAACCATCAAGAGACATGAGCCACTTCTATGATCTGACCTGAAACCACACAAGCTGAAACATCTGTAATTAATTGGCTATTCAGAGTATTGTCCCACACATGAGCAGAAGATGACATGTTAATTGGAGAGGTCCTTTCAACTTCAATTTGTCTAGCTCCTGTGGTTAGAAAAGACCCCTGAAGTCAGAGCAATTTTTTTGATTGTCATTACTGCTATTCTAAGTTCAAAAGTAGCCCCCAGAAAGCCTATAAATTGAACAGAAAAATTGATTTTATCTGCATCAGATTTTTCCTCTTTTATATAAGCTTTAATGTAGCTCATAATTAGGCACCGCTATTTAAGGGAAAATTAATGAAATAAGAACAGGCCTCCAGATGAAGGGTTTTAAAGCATGTGTCAGTGACACAAAGTTTTTTTGGCATGTTAACATACTTAATTGAGAGAAGAGTGGCAGAAACTGGCTAGAAACACAGATGACCTCTTATTCTGCTTCAAGACGTGGGCTGTTTGGCGACAAGTTACACTGATATATTGAAGATACCCCTGTGATTTTTCTCCTCTTACCCAAATACGAATCAGAGAGAAACAAAAATGCCTATGGATTAGGGGGTTTGTTGTTATTGTTTTCAAAGGAAAAATACAATGTTACCTGTTGCCCTTTTAAAATGTATCATTTTATTTGAAAACAAACAAATCTCTCCAGGTGCGGAGGAGACATAAAACATGCATTTAAAGTGCCAAAGTCAGGGAGCCCATTTCAGAATAGGAAAGGCTGTACTTAGATTTACAAAAAAAATATGATGTATTTGCCATGTAGAAAAGAGTTATTCCCTCCAAAATTTCAAAAGATAAACAGAAATTTAATGAGAAAAAGACATCTATTTTTCCTAGCATTTTAAGATTCAAATATCCACTAAAACCCTCTCGATAGAGTTTAAAATTATGTTCTTTTAACACATTCTTTACTCAGCGCTACGGTTAGCCTTTGAATACACCAATTATACAATTAAGCACTTCTCAGACCGCTTCGGACTAAAAGACACATTACGGAATTGTCGCTCCAGTAAACACAACAAAATATACATTCTTTCTGAATACCATTGATCTGTAATTTCAAAGTTGCCTGTAAGGCTGCTTTTGCACCGAGAAATCTGCTAAACACACAGTTATGTCCACAAAAATAAAATACTCCCATGCAAATACGTCCAGAAGCCTGCATCTGACAGAGAACGGATGAAGTCCCTCAGAGAAGTCCAGTAAATTCCTATTAGATTCATACCATTTGCATCGCCTCTGTTACACCAGATGCCTTTCCCATTTGCAAGTGGACTTTGACATAGTTATTTACAAAAATAATCCTCATTTTCACCAATTAGTTTGCCCGCTTTCTCGTGCTGCTGCCCTACTTTTACATTGTTACTGCAATTTACTACTGAAGTAGAAAGCTGAGTCCAGGAGGAGAAGGAAGAGATTCTGTTCGCCTTCCTTTCTGTCTCACTGTGTTAAGGTTTCTCAATCTTCTAAAATGGCTGCATTTCCTGACCAACTCACATTAAAACCCGCATCAAAAACAATCTCTCAAAAGCTTAAGAGCAATAAGCAAAGAAAGATCTATCAGAAGAAAATAAACCAAAGCTCCAAAAGGAATAGAATTAGAGATGTCTACTAATATTTACTCTCTTCTCAGATGATCTGTAAAAACTGCAAAAACTTTTCTTCTGGATACCACGTCTTGTTTTATTAACCGCAATCAAAGAGGTATCTGTGGGATACAGAGGGTCCTTACATGTATATCGGTTGGAAGGGACCTTAAAGATCATCTAGTTCCAACCCCCCTGCCATGGCAGGGACCTCTACCACTAGACCAGGTTGCTCAAGGCTCCATCCAAGCTGGCCTTGAACACCTCCAGGGATGGAGCATCCACAACCCCTGTGGACAGCCTGTTGTTCCAGTGTCTCATCACCCTCAGAGTAAAAGAATTTCCTCCTAATTTCCCATGTAAATCTACCTTCTTCCAGTTTCAAACCATTACCCTTCATCCAATCTCTACAGGCCTTTATAAAAAAATCCCTCCCCAGTCTTCTTGTAGGTCCCCTTCAGATACTGGTCAGCTGCAATAAGGTCTCTCCAGCGCCTTCTCTTCTAATATTGAAAAGATTGTAGAACTATAGAACGACTTAGGTTAGAAAAGACCTTTAAGATAATCAAGTTCAATCACTAACCCAGCACAGCCAAGTCCACCAGGAAACCATATCACTAAGCACCACATCTACACACCTTTTACAGACAGAAATATGGAGCATGTGGCAAATTCTTAACGCCAAAGAAGGATCATCAGTGAAGGCCCATGGGCAGGAGGGTTAGGGCCTGTATTGTTCACCATTCACAGGTGACCTAGGGAGGTAAAACAGGGATGTGATGAAGTTCACTAACTTTTTTCAGTATATACAACACCAGGAATCTTCTACCTACAAAGGTGAAGGTCTTAGAGGTGAGACTAGCACAGAGGAGACTGTTAGGGACTGCTTTTCCCCCATCATTACCAATACAACAATTAAGCAAAGTTCAATGAAACTAGCAAGGAGCAAGGTCAAAAGAAACCACTGGGTATATAGTTAAGCCATAGTACAGTTAGAAGAGGCTCAGAAAGTGACTGGATAAATTCACAGCAGAAAAGTGACAAATACAAAAACCAGAGAGACCACCTATAATCAGCAGTCGCTGAGCTACCTGTCAGAGGAGGCTGGAAGAGGAAAATTTATTGCTACCTGCTCACTCTGCTCAGTATCGCACTGCAGTCAATCATAGATGGACCCGTATAACCCTTCTCTCATCCTTATTAATGACTAGAAGACTAAACCAAGTGAACACCATAGCTCAGTGTAAGGGCCTGCCACCACGGAGTCAGCGAGCAACTGAAATCAAGGCTGGGAGAACGAACCCACCTGTCAGCACACAACAGTCCAGGAAGGATTTGTATGTGAACCTCTTAATTTCTTTTACACCTTCCCATATCATTTGACTTCTGTCTGAACACTCAATTATTCTAGTTTATAGTATAATAAAACCTGTCTTTTTTTTCCTGTTTCAAAGCCTTCCAACATTCACAGGAGTCTGGGCAGATCCACAAAGCTCTGCACAGCAGCAGGACCCTAAAATCTACTTCTGAACCCAACAAGCCTACAGCTTCTTTAGTAAAAAAAATAAAAAAAAAAACCAAAAAACCATTCCCCCTCCCCAAACCAAACCCACAAACAACCAAAAAAACCCCAACAAATAAATCAAACATTAATGATAAGTTTTAAGTGCATCTCAACTTCCCTTTAATAGGTTTTCCAGAAGAAGAAAATGGAAGTTAGTTATACAATTTCTGCTGAGTGCAACCTAGCCTGTCCCTCAGGATCACTGTCTCCAAAAATCCGACTTTACAAATGAAAATTTATGATGGATTACCACAAGGAAAGTAAGAGAGGATAAGGGAGAGAACTTTAAAGCTTGATTACTTCGTGATGAATATATAAAATTTATCTAGATCTGTGAGCAGTTGCTATCCTATCTTAAAACAAAGGATAATAAAAAGGCAGCAGATTTTTTCTCCTTAGGTTTTTGCTTAACTTTCTTTGTCTAAAAGATAAATGGAAGAAGTCACTGACCAAGACAAAGACCATGACGAGGGAATAAGTACATCATAAGATAGAAGAGTACAAAAACCAAGGTGTGGGTACAGAAGGTTACAAGTATGATTCTTAATCTATTCGGATCAAATATTATTGCACTACATTGATAACCCGTAAGACCAGAGTCATAGCCCTAAACCCCTGCCAGAAGTTGAGAAGATGCTGAGTTGGATGACACATGAGCTTTGTCCAAAACAGCTGAGAAGCCTTGTCCCGGTGACCTGCCAACTCTCTCCATGCAGCCTCTTCGGGATATAATAAATTTAACAAAACAGAATTTTGAAGTCAAACAGGAGGGCAAACAAAATACAATTCTAAAAAAGCTAGTTGTAAGAACGATGTAAAACTGTCCAAAAGGCAGGCACATCTCAGTGAAACAAAGCTGATCACCTAAACCCCAGTTGTACAAGTGAATTGTGAAGTGAATTCTGCTGTGAATCAGAGCCTCGCTTGCACAGGTAGTCTACCTTCAGCAGGCGGTGGGAAAGCAGCCACGAAAGCTTCCTAGCTTCTCCTGTGTGCATAATAATGCAACGTCTGGTATCTGGGGGTTGTAACGCTTGTGTGGCAAAGTCGGAGTGGGGAAAATTCTAGAGATGCCAGATGGTTTAATGTCAAACCCAACCACTTCCACAAATTTGAGGGTTTTATTGGGGTTTGTTTGTTTCTTCCTCCAAGAACTGTACTGCCACAAAAGATTTTTTGAGAATAGCTCAAGAAATACACACACATACACACCCCCCCTGGCTTAGCCTCACTCTCACATTACTTTTCCATCATCTCTTGAGAATTTTCATTGCAAGTATTTTTTAATTCTTCACAAATCTCTAAAGCCTAGTGCTACAAGGACAGTTATTCTCTCAGGTGAAAAGGTTTAGTCCGACTGCTGCTTGTCTCCCAGCAAACACTGACTGTAAATGCTGCTGGAGTCCTGCACATTACGTAGCAAGCTCTGATTTAAAAACTACGCGGCTGAAAACATACCCTCGTGCAGCTGCATCAGGAGGAGAGGCTGGGAAGGCTGCGACTGTCTGGACAGGCAAGGAAAAGGTGGAGGCGAGACACAATCCAGGTTTACAGAGCGGCACCGGTTGTGGAGAGACTGAAAACACAACACAACTAAAGGGATTTTAAACTAGGGAAAGGTCCATTTGGATCAGGTAAAACAATGTTTTGCCCAGCAGGCAGAGGACCCCCAGAGCTTGCTGCCACAGCGGGAGCAGAACCAGTCCGCAACATCGCATTGGAGATGGTCTCAGCTACCTTGGTGCAATCTTCTCCTTTAACTTGCAAAAAAAAGACAGCGACAGAGGAATTCAAGTGAAAGACTTTCCTGTGATGGTGCAGGGAAAGAAAAAGCCATCAGAGGTGCGCTTTGCACCTTCCCGTTGCACATCCAGAGCACGTCACCTCTCACCGGCTAACACCCAGGCACCAAGTCCTGCCAGAGCCATATGTCCCACCATATGTCCAGAGAAACGCTCACTTGAGAAAGGAATTGACCCATCTTCACTACAACACGCTACTGCTGCTACAGTTGAGGCTCCTAGATAAACGTATTTGCACTGATCAATTAGGAATACCGGGATTTATGCTTTAATTTCCTGTGCAGCAATAGAATTAGGTTACTTTGATCTGATTCAGACTAAGATTTCTACCAGCAATCTAGCTTCTTACATTTGTATTTCCTAGACATCGCGTGGTAAGCAAAGAAGCCAGGTTAACAGATGGGAGGGAATAAAATTGATGATCTTGGATCCATTTCTGCTAAACTGACAAGCCCGTTTCCACAAACTAGACATTATATACATCCTAGAGCCAACAAATTCAGTATTGTAGTCCCTGAGCTACCTAACAGACAAAGCTACCTGGAGAAATTAGACACACTCTTATCTTTGAATGCCCCGGGGGGAAAAAAAAGGGTAAACTCTTAAGCTTTGTCATAACCACTTATTTTACAACACTACAGATACAAGACCTCAAATTTTTACTGTCTTAGTACTTCTCACAGATAATAAATTAAGCTTCAGAAGTTTGGTAAAGGAGTTAATTCATAAAGCCAAGAGTTCCCATAACACGTGATTGTGCTGCAGCTGTTTTATAGTCAAGGTTTTGTGTAGTATTTGCAATTTTTTTTGTTTCTTCCACTTTTTCCCCCTCAGAAAACCAGAATTAACTCTGAAGTGGAAAAAAAACCTAAAAATATCATTTAACTACCTTGAGAAATACATTGGCGTGACTACGAGAGCCACACAAGCTTGAGAGATACAAGGTCCTGAGATACACAAATTGACAGAGTTATTGAAAAAACCCCAGAGAGTCTCCTCTTGAACACTTGAGGAGAGAGGATTCCATGAAATTTGATGATACCAGAGGAATCTATCTGGTGTACTAAGTATCAGAAATTTTCCTAAATGAATACAGAAAACATCTGACAAACTTTGCTCTCAGAAAGGAAAACGGAAATTTTAATGCATGAACAGGAATGAGACCCAGGGCCACAGCCAGTGCCGCGTCCCTGTTCCCCTAGGAATTACAGGACATTAGTGAGAAATGAGAAATTTTGATGAATGACAAAATGTATGAGGTGAAAGAGCCTGGAAACCAGGAAGATAGATCATGAAATTTACAGCATTAAGCTTTTTAAAGTCTCATCTTTCTGCAAAACACATTGATGTACAATATCAAGTATTCAGTTGGTTTCTAGTAATACACATTCTGTTACTGCGATGATTTTCTTCCTCCAGAAATCATTTATGCAAACAGCAACTGTGTTCTTACATGTATAACTAAAAACTGTTAGGGATGACCTTATTTTGCTTTTAAGAAGTATGAAATCCCTATTATTTTTGCATTTTCTAGAACTGTAGCTACTGGCAGTCTTTAGGAGTTAAAGTTACTCCAAGGTAAGAAGGTGAAGACATTGGCCAATGCAGCTCAGGAGCTAAGAACAGCTGGTTTTCATCACGGTCTCAGAAACAGTTGTATTAAGAGATATAAGCCAGACCTATGAAACAATCTTCTTTATTTTATCAGTTTGGAAGCAAGCACACTACACAAGAGCAGTAGCAATCAGTATCAGTCCAGACTGAAAAAAGCCTTCACATTCAGGAGTTCAGCTGCAACCAGGGTCAAAAAGAACAGAGAAAACACTATTTGAGTAGTACAGTGATCCCTGAAACTGAAATCAAGGTGGTAAATAACATCTATGCCCAAGTGAGCTATAATACTTTATAAAACAATAGCAAGTGGTTACACTTCTGATTGATGGGAAGGTACTGGATCATAGAACAGGGAAAACTTGCCGGGATAATTTTTTTTTTCCCTAAGGAAAGAAATTTTGTGATCATTCCTCCCTGGACTAATTTTCAAGTTTGTTAAGCAACTTCAGAGGCAGAGATTAAAAGGCATTTAGTTTTATGTTTGGCAACAAATCAGTGAGTCGTGTGGATTACAGAGACCTATCTTGCCGGTCTTACAAAGCAGCGTACACGCAGCAGCATCGGCCGGGGCACACAAACCTCCTGGCCAGCCAGCAGCCAGGGGAAAAGAAAAACAAAAAAGAAAAACAAAGAAGTAAATATGTAAAGGTGGCATTTGGAGACACAGAGAGGGAAAGATGCACTCTGACATTTGGGTATAAGGACGTATTTACCTTAAAGCACATCTGCATGGACATACCAGAAAGAAATCCCTGGACATTTTACACCTTTAAGAATCAGAAAACTGTTTTCACTCTTCCAGTAATGCATGGACTAAAATTGGTCAGGCCAAGACTCAGTTCTGAGTTCATTTAAAACTGACATCAGGTTTATTCCTCTTGGTCAGTGTCCATTGAGGCAGGTGAAAAGCAGTCAGTAAACATCTGAAGACCCTCTCGTGCCACAAAAAGCATGAAATACACACAGTTCTTGGTTTGTGACACAATGAAACTAGAAAAAAAAAAAAACCAAACCATTTTTCATGCTTGAGGGATTTGGTTTTTCCCCTCAAGTAAAACAGCAGCTTTAAGCAGGTTCAAACAATTTAAGCAGGATCATTATTGAATTATTTTTTTTTCCATCTAATCAAGATCCAGATTTTACAAAATTTTTACTAAGTTTTCATATGGAGAACTAAATAAGAACTAAACTATTTCAAGTTTGGCCATCTTAAGCTCAATCCAAGTTTAGTGACCACAGAGGCAAGAGGAAAAAAAACCTAAACCATCTTCTACTATTTCTTCTCCTCCCTTTCTCAGAAAGAAGCATTTCGTATTATCCACTACACCTTCATTTTACCTTGCTTTTACCTACTGCAAACTGTTGACTGACCAACTTCAAATGTTTATAAACAAGATAACTTCACATATATAAAACCCAAGCATTTTAAAACTAAAAGTATACACACAATCAACATCTCTTTCATGTTTAGGAGTCCAGGATACATCAAATGAGCATAAACTCCAGGTGCTACTACCTAAGATGTAGCAAGACAGATCAGATGGTAATTCCAATGAAATTGCTGAGAAAGCTAAAATATCACAGGTTTCTAGGATGGTTTTTATGAGTTTGAACATTATTTTAGTAAGAAAACTCATTTTTCTTCAACTTTGGAACAGTTCCTAGGTGCGATATTCCCCATGACACAGGAGCAGTGTCACTTATGACCACCATCTATTATTTACAGTAAGAAACTCATGCCAGAGAATTTATTCATTTGTAACAGTACCAGAGTTTACCACAGTAAAAATAAGCTATTGTACTCATGGTATAACAACACTTATTATATAAGTGTTACCAAAATCCTCACTTAACTGAGACTGTTGGTGTGTGCTCTCGCAGAGGGGAAGCACTGCAATGAGCTACTGGTAATTTTGGTAATGAACACAACATGCCCCAGCTCTGACCAGCCAACCGATCATTATTTACCCAATTAATAAACATTAGAAAAAAAAAACCAAACAACTTGCACTGTCTCTAATTCACTATGCCATCCAAAAAAATCTTAACATTTGTATCAGAGGAAATTATTTGCATTTAGTTCAAAAAGTACTATTGCATTTGTAAGAAAAATGCTGATACCCTGCTACTGGTATTGCTAATTAGATGTGTGACAATTTACACGTGGTAGAAGAGGCTACTGCTCTTGAAATGATGCAAGCCCTTCTAGTCATCAGGCTTAACAAGAAAATAGCAATTACAGTTTTATGGTACTACCTTAAACACAAATACTGACACCATAGAACCAATTCTCTGCAAGGTTACTCTTCTAATTAGTCCTCGTGCACTTTGTGTGAAAACAAACATTCCAGTGACTTAACTCTTCAAAATACTTTACATTTATAAATTTATATTGCAGAAGCAACAATATTAGACAATTAACTGAGATTCATACCAATCAAGCCATTTTTTGTTATTATAACTATTGGGTTATATATTATACACATACACACACTATGTATTATATATATATATACACACATATATATGAATAAGTAATTCTAATATAAACCCTCCATAAGCTGTCATTTGTGTTGCTGATTTAGCTTACTTTTCCTCTAAGTTTCATTTTGTTCTCTGAATCATCATTAAACTACATCATGTTTTATACATTTCATGCTAAATTCAGTATTTAAGCACTTGCACTGCAAGTGTAACATCATTTATAGCACAATGCATTAAACTGTTTTGTTTTTTTTCCTAAATGAATTTATTTCAGAAACTCACTTTCCCTCGTGTATTTTTCAGTTCTTCCAAGGTAATAATTTCATTATTGTCAAAGTATTTGTTATTGACTGGTGCTTTATGTGAAATTGTATGTGGTTAGGCTGCACTTGAAAAACTGCATCGAGCACCATTTTGTGAAGAAGAGTTACAACTTGATACTGCACATCCTCACTTGTTTGCTCCAGCCTTATAATTTGTTGTTTGGAAACAGGGCATCCTAAATTTCAATGTACTTTTGAAGCAGCTTGTTGCTTTTAATGATCACAACCATTTTGAAATCAAGCTGAATGGTGCCTTCGGGGCACGGTTCTTAAGGGAGAAGAAATTCACGGATCCAGCCACCAGCACTCGCCGCCTCTCAGGCTCTATTTTTATAGACCATTAGAAATCTGCCATGTTTTGTCACGTTCCCTGGATGTGGCAATTCAGGGCTTTGCTAGTGCCTACCCTATGTGGGTTTATTCTGTCAAATCTCATGAATACCTTGCTGAGTCTTCAGGGATTTTGATTAAATTCAAGTCGAACTTCGGTACCCTCCCTGCCCGCCCCCATAAAGACACCCACTGCCTTCAACCTTTCTTGTACCTGTCTGTAAAAACCTCAAAGAAACTTTGAGTTAAAAGAACATGTTTCTTAACAGATAACAGCAAGTCACATATACCTGTAATAGTATTTGGCATCACCACGTGTAAACTGTCCCCCCAAAGCTCAAACAGTTTGCTCCAGGAATTTTTAATACTACATTTTTACAAATACTGCATCCCCCTCTGCATGGGCATTAAATGGATTCCCTGGGGGCTCCCAACAGAAGCTATTGAGATACTTCACAGGGATCAGCATCACTGTACCCTGTGGAACATCCCTGTCTGAAAATATTCTCACCCAAATTTGGGAGCGCTGCCGTTCCTTTTTACTACTGTTGTAACTTCTTTGTTGCTATGAATCATCCTTTCTCTCCCCTACTGCTTTTGCTCAATAGGATTTGTTAGAACTTCTTAGCATCAAGCTCTGGCATTAAGCAGTACCAGCTGCTTTCATGCAAAACCAACAACTACTTGTGTTTTTCTATTAATATACAAACCTAATTTTTTCGTAACAATTTAGTCACCACTACTTTAAGTTTCTTCAAGCCCCCTTGTTATTTCTTTAAATAAAAAAACCCCACCTCTATAACATTCCTTAATCAAAATTTAATCATTAGGTACCTGAGATATTCCTCTTCTTTCCTCTGCGCTCAATCACTGACAGGACCATTTATCCAATTCCTACAAGCCAACAGACTACGATACACTAGAACCAAACAGGTTTTTCTAATGCAAATTCTGTCTGAAGAGGGTTCAGTAAAGAGGATTATTACCAGGACTCCCTGGCTGGTAAGGACAGCACTGTTAGGAATATCAGTAACTGCTCTCAGAAAAGTGGGGGATTTTTTTGCCAAAAAATGCAAAATACTTTCAATTTTAAGTGCCACAAACGGCCACTGGAAAGCTCTAGTAGCTCCTGATGACAGCTTCTGCTCATGCTCACCAAGAGAAAAGCTGTCTGCTCCAAAAACCATCGACTAACTTTTACGCTTACTTGGCAACGTCACAAGATACACCAGAAAAGAACTCGGTTTCATTATAGCTTGAGGAAACAAGATACCCAAACAAACCTAAATTCCATCTGTGAAAATCACCATGACTAAGTAAAATGCCACTGAAAGCACCAAAATACAAAACAAGAACTAACAAAAATCCCATTTCACATGCAATTCCAAATCCCGTGTAAATTAGCGGCGGGCACAGACACGTGGCAAAGTACTTCCACAACAACCCCCAAGCCCTGATTCCTGCTGTCCTAAGTTCTGCCTTTTGCTTTATAACATGGTGTTTGCAAGCTGTGGAAAGAAGCACAAGCAACTTAAGGAGAAGGAGCAGGGTGAAAAATTATTCAGATCGTTTTTGAATACGTGGAACAAAAGCCTACTTGTGTATGAATTTATTTTAAGCTTATACAAGCTTTCTTTATCGGGTTTTATTACAAGACTGAAAACTTGGCCATGACAAGACATGGAAAAGGTTACAAACATCAGGCCTGCCAAAGCATATATCTACACTGGCAGAGGCCAGCAGAACTCAGGCCACCGGGATCTAGGGGGGGAAAAAAAAAGTAACTATTAAACAACTGAACCAAGGGGAAGCAGAGACAGGGAAGCCTGTCCACCTTCTCCATCCTCTTGGATTTCTCAGCACCACCATGCCCACTCTGAAGCCCTGGACAAGCCAAAGAGCACCTCCATCCAGCACTGGATAGCACAGAAAGGAGCTAAACCAGCAGAAGAAAAGTACTCTCTGCAACAAGCTTCTCATTTCTTCACATAATCTTTTCCAGTTCCAAGGTTTGGGGTATTTCAGTACTTTTAAACAAGCGTTGGTTACACTTTAACACAATATACAGCGAGCACACGGTAGGAGAGAAAAATGAGTCACCCCAGAAACCTCATGCTCTTTTGCAACCCTTCAGGAAAGTAAAAGTACATGGAGAATTTATTCGTCTTAACTTGAGTTTGCAAGTGCATACCATTAACAGAGGTAATTGAAAACTTAGATATTTTTTTTTTCCCTGCCTGATAACTGGCAGCTCCACTTTAATCCTATGATAACTAAGACTTACAGGTAGCTATTAGCTCTTAATCTGGAAAGAGCAATTAAGTCAGGGCTGCCAATTGCCAGCATATATACATCTGGATAAATCACCACATGCACAGCAAGAGAGCTGAACTTGGTGCCAGTATCCATGTATGAGCACACTTATATGAAGATACATTTCAAATCACCCTGAAAACACATTTGTTCTCCAGCCTACTTCATGGGACATGAGAAGCCTCAGCGGGTCAAAACTCCAGGCCTTGGAACACGACACCATCAGTCGCCCACAGGCATTTTTAGCAGGATGCCACTGCACAAAGGTGCTGCAGAGCAAAGCTGACAGGGAGTATTACAGGTTGGAGGGAGGCAAACGAAGATGATCCAGGTTATGCGTGGCACACAAAGCTCGGTGCAGCACAAGAAACCAGAAGCAGAGCCGAGCCTGCAACAGGCACAGAGCTGGGGGAGCCCAGCCAAGGGAGACGGACTTGGAGCACGGTGCCACGGCAAAGGTACCGCGAGGAGCGATTCCTGACAAACACCAGCAGCAGATCTGGAGGCAGATCCAACAAGCCTGCCAGCCAGACTGCTGTCAGTTTTGGTTCTGAGCTGCCAGTGGAGGCCAGCATACAAGAGAAGACTATTATGGTTATTAAAAAGTTTTCAAAGTTTTCCTAACAGGAGTTACAGCAAGAATAACAAAAGTCAACCAGATTGAAGCTGAAGAACCGAAGTAAACCTATAGAAGGAAAACAAGGTGCTGGTTTTTTCCTGTGTTTTAACCTTCCAAGATAAATTTTCTTCCATTATAACTATGTCAAAATAAGTTTATTTTCTTGTACAAAAAAAGGTAAACGTCAATTATTCTGACGTGCCTTCCTACCTGAACAATTACTTACCCAGAGCTGGGTTATAAAAGCAGAGATATAGAAGGTTTTTGTTGCCTTTTCAGAAGACACAGCAATTCAATCTTTTATTCTCTAATATATTAGAGACACACATTAACTGCTCCACTGCTTTTTCCCCCCTTAAAAAAAAAAAAATTACATGCAAAAAATGGTGTCTTGCAGCATTTCATTTGCATGATAACCCTACACATGAAGCATTTTAGTAGAAGGGAAAAGCTTTTTTGCACAACTATTCACAGCAGCAGTACTTATGAATTAAGTTACCTCAACAGCAGAAAGATTGGTTAAAAGCTCCCGCCACCTCTCGTTGCTGAGGGTTTCAAAGTAAGACTATTGTCCATTTTAAAAGAGTGCCTCAAATAACTCTTGTTTAAGAGGGAAGCTGAATTAAAATATCAGAACGTATTTCTGGCCAGGAAAAATGAAAGGAATATGTGTGGCAAACGGACCCACCATTTTAAAATGTCTTTTTAAGTCAGCTTAAACTACGACTCCCATGAATCATCAGGGA